>JAURVB010010885.1:0-26337 GCA_033002965.1 Piper betle
CAAGTTTGGAATCGAACCAAATGAATGCTCACCCATAGGGATAGCTGAGAATGTGTAGCGGTTGATTAAAATGTAATCAACGAAGCATGCACAAATATTAAAAAAGTAAATGAGATCTGACATCTATTTAATATTGCTTGGTACCATTGGGTACCATGCATTATATTGAATATCTACCCTTATAAAGGTTACTAGAACCAAGAAATAAATCCATTACATTAAATAGCCTAGTTAGAGGCACCATCTTTCTCCAAGACGCACATTATTGGCAAAGAATGATACAATCAATTTCATTTCATTTCATTTCTTTGCTACTAAATGAGGCCCTAGTTAATTAGTTTGTTGGGCATTCATTAAAGTTGACAATTAAGTTTGCCACAATCCTTCAAATAGCTAATAATTCCCTTTCAATTTGTTGTTGAACTCTTCTTTAAAATTATGGGTTTTGTCGGCAGAGATTAGAATGATGAAGTATAAATAATAATAATAATAATAATAATAATAATAATAACAATAATAATAATAATAATAAAAATAAATATTAAAAAAGGTGAACCGTAAATTTTCTTGGCAAAATTGGCTGCAAATCAGTTTCTTTGGTGGTTCATCTGTTATATATAAATATTTGGGCTTTAAAAGTTGCACATAATCGTCATATTTATTCTAGTTTATTTTTTCTATATGCTTAAAACTGCAAGGAACGAAAGGAAATCCTCATGAGTCAAATTTTCTTTACCCACCAAAACAAATTAGTGCTATTGTAAAGTGCAAACACAATTATATAAAGAAAATAGAAACAATATATAAGTAGGTGTACTTGTACCATTAAATTTTTTGAGAGGATAAACTATACTCCCATTATAATTACAACAATTTATAAAGAACAACAAACTTATTCCGTGCAGCTAGATTGCCCGAAAAGAAAGGTATGAAAAGATAGTTGAGTTCGCCTTTGACTTAATCCCCATTTAATTGGTAATTATTGTGCGAAATTAATAACTCTATATAAATAATATATATCTGACTAAACTCAAAAGAAACGAAGTGTTTTAGACAAGAAAAAAGTGAATTAATCCATTCCACTGTAATCTATGTAAGCATCATTGTGATAAAGATAATTTCTTCATAGTCATTCCAATCTTGAAGTATCAATTGTCAAGAGGATTCATGGCATATCAAGCCTGTGTAATTGATTAGGTTCTTGGCTTATGTATTAATATATAAAAAATGATATTGTACCTTTTTTTGTTTTCTTTAGGGCAGGTACAATATCAAATCCATATTACCCACAAACCATTCTCCAAAACTTTGATTGGTTGATATGGTATTGGCCACATCCAAAAAGTCCAGACCACATAAGAGGAAGCAGATCCAAGAGTCCCAACCACAGCCACCAAACTCACATCTTACTCCCTAACCATCCCACAAGTAATCAACAGCAACTCATGAACAGGTAACTCCCAGCTGGCACCAAGCTGGTCATGCACTGCACACCCAAAAAAAAAATTGTTACTTGATCATTCTATCTTACATAACATTTTTGTATTTCAATGATAAATTATTAGTTAAGCCGGAAAATGTGTGTAATCGAATATGATTTACTTCTTAAAGTGACATGCAAAGTGGCAAACACAGACAAGAACTTGATATCCTCCATTCACTCTAGAACACGCAAATCCTCGGTTGAAGCCCTATATCAATTTTAACTAGATAAAAATACTGGCATAAACGCAGACAAAACCTTGTCCCTACGTTTATTAGTCCCGCTGAATGCTCACCATCCTTCCTTACCCATCTACAAAATGTCCCCCCTTCCATGGTCGGCATTTGCATCATCTAATTCATTTTCAAACCATGGTTTCTCTATGCCCTTTCGCCTGTAGCTTGCTGTTAACTGCGTTGCTAACATGGAGTCCTTTCATGGCCTCCGGCGTCTCCATCTCTACCGGCGACTTCAACAAAGACGTGGAGATCACCTGGGGGACGACCGCTGCAAGATACTCAACGGTGGGCAGCTTCTCAGCCTTTCCCTTGACAAGTTTTCCGGCTCAGGGTTTCAATCCAAAAACCTGTTCCTCTTCGGAAAATTCGAAATGCAGCTCAAGCTCATCCCCGGCAACTCCGCCGGCACTGTTACAACTTACTATGTAAGCTATTTGCATTTGCAGAGCACGTCATTAAGTATATTTAAATGGTTTAACCCTTCGTTCGTAGAGCTCAAACTATTAACAAAAAAAGTATCATTTAATATTGTCTCGTGCCGGTTTTTGACATTCATGCATGTGATTGGGTTTTACAGCTCAAGTCTTCGGGAGCGACATGGGACGAAATCGACTTCGAGTTTCTGGGCAACATCAGTGGACAGCCATACACACTTCACACCAATGTTTTCACCCAAGGGAAAGGCAACAGGGAGCAGCAGTTCCGCCTCTGGTTTGATCCCAACAAGGATTTCCACACCTACTCCATCTTATGGAATTACAAGCGCATCATGTAATGATCAAGCTCAATGACCTCGAATTTTATGTCATTGACATCGATTGATCTTTTTCTTTTAACTCCGTACTCAATGTTCGTATATCGTTAATCTTGGGTAAAGGACAAAGGTTATCCGACCATCAAAATTTTACAATTTATAGTCACACGAATCTTAAATCAGAATCTATATTTCTAACATTTTTTTCGGTATTTGATGAAAATTTTGGTAAAGTCTATTTATTTATTTATTGTAGAATTCCATAATTAAACGATTGATTAATTTCCTTTTTTTCCCAGCTTGTCTGTTGATGGCACTCCCATTAGAGAATTCAAGAACATGGAGCAAAATGGAGTCCTCTTCCCAACCAAGCAGCCCATGAGGCTCTTCTCCACCTTGTGGAACGCCGACGACTGGGCGACGCAAGGCGGGCGGGTGAAGACCGACTGGAGCCTCACCCCCTTCACAGCCTACTACCGGAAATTCTCCTCCGACGCCTGTATTTGGTCGTCGTCCGGCAAGTCTTCCTGCTCTGCAATGCCTTCAGAAACTTCGAGTTCTTCGTGGATGAACGAAGAATTGGACTCAACCCAATTGAATAGATTGAGATGGGTGCAGAAGAAGTACATGATTTACAACTATTGCACTGATTTGAAGAGGTTTCCCCAGGGATTACCGAAGGAATGTGTATGATGCTTCTTCATGCATGCATGGAAATATCATACCTATATGGAGTCAATGGTTACATGGGACATATAAACATAGCAATAATTTATGGGTTTTCTCTAAATCTTTTTTATGGGTATTAGTGGTTGTTAATTATGTGAAGAGTTGAATAATAGCGTCGGGATTGATTCTCTAGAAAAATTGGGAACCTATTAATTTCATGAAACGTAGTACGTACAAAGTTTGACGAAGTGCAAAATGATGATATTGTAAATTTAATAGATCATTAATTAGTACATAATATAATCTTGTCGAAACAACCAATAACCAACCTTGCGTCAAGTGGCATGATGATTAAATTGTGGTTCCATTTGAAAGCGAAGACCTTGAAATAGTACCGGTACAAATTGTTTTTATTTATTTTTAATTAATGATTTCAATGTAAAACAACTGATCCACGATATAAAATCGACACCTTCAACCATAATCTATGATGAGATGTAGATGGTGATGATGATGATTAAAGAAATGTATTCTTAAACATATTAACAAAACACAAACTGAATAGAGCCCCAGGCTTGGTTCAGAAAACCTTAGAAAATTTTTTGGGCATAACCCAAAGGCAATGACTACAATTAATTCCCAGTTTCAAAAAAACAATCCCACAAGGCACAAAACAATTATCAGTTGTAACAGGCCATCGGTACAAAATTTCTTCTATCTTAAATTAATCATGAATCACCACCCATAAGACAAATCCATGGCTAGGAATTATTCTTCTACCACAAACAAGATTGTACCATTGTAGCTTACCCAAACCACCTTGCTTTTTGGCGTAAGAGTCGGTCACAATTTTGATAATTCAGAAATGAACGTAATAGAGAACACAGTTTATTGACACCATCGCAGCAAATGGCCAATCCATACATGAGAACAAACAAATCCCAACAGTTACAAATGAAACATATAACCACCACATCCAATCTAATTTGATTCAGTAAAAAAAAATTAAAACTAAAGATACTATCTTAAACTTCATGCCACAGAGTGGATTTTGCAAAGCATACCCATTTAACATTAATATACTTTAAACTTGAATGAATTTTGAACAAACCCGTGTATCATGAGCACAAAAGCAAGGCACTCAAACTTAAGCCATGAAGCACCTCTTAAACTCACTAGATTAACTTTCAAATGAGTGGATTCACATTGTGATGAAACGTGCATAACATACAGATTCAAAGCATCAGTCATTAGTTGTAAGAGCTGAATGAAGTACTTCCTCGAGCAACTTCTCTGCATCAGCATATTGCTGCCTTTTGGCCTCAATGGCTAAAGCAGCAAGAGCTTTGTCCTGAACAACAAAGGATAAATTAAAATTTTATATAGTCATTTAACTGTGAAGGAAGACGGTCACTAGATCAATATGTACCGGAGGCAAGTCCTGGTAACTTCTCAAGGTATCAAGAATTGGTTTTGTTTTCTTTTCCAAATCTTTTTTCTGCTCAGACATTTCAGTCAGAACACCATGGCTGATCTCTGGAGAATACCCCACCCGATTAAGAATTGCCTGCAACGAACATATTTTAAAATTAAGCTATGATTGAGGAATGTCATAAATGAGGTTGGCTAATTATATCACGGACGTGAGAAGAGAAAAAGGTGATAAAAAGAGAAACCAATTTTAGACATTCTGTGAACCTTATATACAGAGTTCTGCTCTATATATTGCTGCTCCTTTGACACCATAAGAGCCAAATTCTTTTTCCAATAAAGCATTTGATCTTCACAGGTAACCACCTCACTATCCAGCTGAGAGAGGTCCTGGAAATGTCATCACAAAAACCACAACAATTCTTGGTCAGTAGTGTACTTGTTAACATGAATGAAACTTCAGCCCATCATTAATGGTAGTATCAGTGCCACAAATCAACATAAATATTACATTCTGGCAGACAACTATTGTCTTCAATGGCTCTTTATTAGGGAGTTCTCTCATCAACCGTTCAATTTTTAGTTATTGACTAAAATAACTATGATGCTAAGTAAATGCTTATTGAATATTTTCACAGCCATCCATAAGTGTCTTTTACACAAATCAAGTACTAACTTTTACCAATTTGGTTTTTTGTGATCAACTGGAACTAACACAATTTACCCCTTTTACTACAAGTTTATACTTTAAATCAAATTGTAATCATCCTCCTACTGCAAAATGGTAATGACCTAGTTTAATACAAACTGATAGGCTAAGTTATTTTTCCAAAAGTTGTTAACCAAGTTGAAGATCTATAATCTATCCCCATTAATATATTTGATCTTACTTCAATATATAATGGATGGGGGTTAATTTTAAGAGATATCAAATTCCACCCACCTTTGAAAATTCCATCCATAAAAATTATCTTCTCTTCCCATAGGCGTAACCTATACAGACAATTCAATTTAGCCCACCATCCAATAGAGGTTTGGGTCGGCTTTGACAGCCATTGTAACAATTCAACCCAAATGCAAATTGATAGGCCAAGTCATTTCTTTAAAAACGGTTAATCAATTTAAAAACATATAATCCATCCCCACCTATAGATTGGATTTTACCCTAATAAATATTAGATGTAAGGCTAATTTTGGGGGAGATCACATGATTAAAATGTTGACCACATTCCACTAAAACATAATCGACAACATGAATTACACATCAATGTCCTTTTTTCTCCCTTCCCTTACTCATTCTTATCCCACAATCGAAGACAAGGCAATTTAACAAATGATGACAACTGTGGCTGTGCTAAACGATAAATCCACACAGAAATTCTTTACATATTATCAAATTTTCCCTGTCTTGAAACAAATAACTCAGGAAATGAGCTGCACCCAAAAGCTTAACTCGATTTGGCTAAACTAAAAATAAAAATCAATAACAAACCTCTTCAAGTAGGTAAGTCTGGCAAGAGCCTGCCGAGTATAATCAAGAAGGGCTTTTGACTCCTTCTGGACCTTAGTCCTCTTCTCTTCCACCCCAGTTTTCCTCAGTACAATATCACCCGCAGCAACCAGATAACTGCACAAATTTGATTGCTCCCCTGTTCACGCATTCATAGAACCAAAAAACCAAAGACTCAACTACAATTAACTATCTAGTGACATTTCAAGGGAGCCAACATTCAATTTTTCACAAAAAAATAATAATAAGTAACAACCAAGATCTAGGGTAATTTCGATGGGTTTAACATCTAAATGATCCAAAAAGAACACAAATTTAAGCTCAAAATCGCCAAATAAACTCCAACCTGGTCATTTCCGTATCTCTGATATTAAGCAACTTGGCCAAATTGGCAAGCACTTGTACTGACAACGCCGCATTCGACGACAGACTATCCTTTGGCAATCCAACATGCTCCAATATCTCCTTCACCCTCGCGGCTGCAATCGAATCAACACTCCCAAACATCAAAATAAAACCCTAAACCCCAGAAATCGGAAATGGAATCGGATCAACACCCACCAAAACAACAAATCAAGCCCCAAAAAGAAAACCCTAGAAATCGGAAATGGAGTCGAATCAACACACCCACAACACCAAATCAAATCCCAAAAAGACAAGACCGAGAAACCCCAAATGCGATCGAATCAATACTCCAAAACATCAATCAAACCTTCGAAATCGGAAGTGGGATACAAAACAACACCCCCAAAACAACAAATCAAACCCCCCCCAACCCCCCCAAAAAAAAAAAAATCGGAAATTGTATCGAATCAACAACCCAAAACATCAAATCAAACCCCTCAAAAATCTCTAAAAATCATGGTTGAACAAAAAAAGAAGCGACCTTGGGATCGGTACTCCGAGGCCTTGAGGCGGAAATCAGCGGCGAGGATCTCGGCGGCGCGGGTCTTGGATTGGGAGAGGAAGGCGAGGGAGTGGAGGTGGGCGACCACCCGGGGGTTGTACTCGAAGTCAGGGACGCCCTTGCCCGCGGCGTCGAACTGGGCAGCGAGCCAGGCGTTGACGATGGCGATGCGGCATGGGTCGAAACCGGAGACCGCCTTGCCCTCGGCCACCGCCGCCGCCGCCGGCGAGACGAGGTCGGCCATGGATTGCGACGGGGGAGGAGAAAGGCGGGAGCTTTCTGGGATAAAATTTAATTTCAAAAGATTCAAATTTTAAAATTTGTATAATATATCTGAAAAATGCCGTGTCGATCGTGTCCGCTCCCTCACTCATATTTATTATATCATAATTAATACCGGCTCTTTTCTTCTTAATTTAATTCTTCTTCTTAATTTAATTCTTGGTGATTTAATTTCCGGTGATGATCGTCTCTATGACATGATTCATTGTATACATCTACTCTTAGGGTAAGTGCTAATACCTCGATTGCATTTGGCTCCATTTAATTCAAGTCGAAGTTCCACTCAGAACTCAAATTAACCAAGCATGAATACATCTCTAGTCAATTCAACTTCATTCGAAACTTGATACTTATATTACATAATATATGTTATATATTTTTTATATAGTTAATTATATAAAATATTAAAAATAATAATTAAAATTGTGTCCTAATAATAATTTTACGTGATGATATAATAATTTCACGTGCAAAACCATCACGTGTATAATCTACATAAATTTAAACTATTTAATTCTTTAAATCCAATTCTATTTTAAATTAAATTATATGAAAGAAAGATATCAATAAATAAAGCTCAAACTTGGCTTGGTTCTTATCTTATTGATCTATACTTGAAACTTGAAGACAAACGAACCAAGTTTAAGCACAACTAAACTTGACTCAATTCTCTCAACTAACACCTCTGTCTCCTCTTATTAATTCATTATTGTTTAACCGATGAAATAAGAAACTTGTCAAAAAGTAAGGGATTCGGTCAATTAAAATATAATAATAAAAAATAAATTTTTATAATACATTTTCTCATTTAATTAAAACCTATTTTTAAAATCCAAGTCTATCTCTAAAATACATATAATTATAGGCTATATCCCAATTCAACGAAGTCTATACATAAAATTAGAGTCTCATTTTAATATAACTCGTGCATAATAACCTTATATATATATATATATATATATATATATATATATATAAAATTGTTGTGGTGTGTCGCCATCTTTTGGTAGCGCACCATGCGCTACCAATTCGGGCCCGTTATATCGTGATCCAACGGCCCAACGCCGCCGCATCCCCCCCCCACACACCCCCACCCTCTGCCCCCGCCCTTGTTCGTCCGGCCGACCCCCATCGCAACCCGCCTGCTGGCATCCCCAAACCGCCCCAAGCCGTCGCCCCTCGGCGGCAGCCCCTCCTCGGCCCATCGGCCCCTCCGCCACCACAGACTTACCCCCTCCCGTATCAAGTGTACCCAAGTATATGATAATAATATTAAAAAAATAATAAGAAATGAGTTATTAGAGTATATGGACAGTATACAATTTTTTTTATATATTTGATTGTAAAACTATTTTTAAGTTGAATAACACATTAGAACGCGTTATATAACAATATGCAATTTAGGTCTAGCCATTTAGTTGTATGAATTTCCATATTAATAACCCTTGAGGATGATATCCCTCGAGTTTATTTTAAAAAACTTATATCAAGATCATGATACATTCCTACTACATTATAATGTCTACCTAAACTTATATATATATAGTTTTCTCAGTTTTTCAGTAAGATATGAGACAAGGGGAAAGTCGACTCGCACATGCCACGAGCGGTCATGTGCTAATCAAAGTGGACTTTAGATTGGTGAACGGGTCATTCCACTCCCGACGGATCTTGACAACTCCACATTTTAAGTTCTTCAAATTCGGAGAAATGTGGAAGATTACTAGTGTTGCAGTGGAGCACATGTATAAACTTGTAGATTTAAATGGTATTGAAGGTGCATACCTGAGAGTGCTCAGTCTTTGTGCTTAGGGCTAAGAGTTATACAGAGGATATAGAGGGCTTTAGGATAACTGATTTTCTCATGTGAAAGATAGTTTGAAAATACCAAGGCGAGTTAGAGTGAGAAGCTGTCAAGGTGAGGCTGACAACTCTTGATTAATGGCTTTATGAGTGATTCTAATGAAAAAATATATGAATAATTTTATTTAATAGAGAATCATATATCTTATGCCAATTTGACTATTAATTATTTGTGGACGAGTAACACTCGTTATTAATTTTTTCGTATTATATATGTAGGTGAGAACCTAAATGACTAAGCGTTGTTGGGATTAAGGAGGAGCAGCAATGAAACTTGCATACATGTACCTGCCAAAATGGAATGAAAATGTGTTGTGATAATCTGCTATGTATTTTATTGTGAATAAATGATATGATGTCTGATTGTAAGAATTATTGCGTGAAAATATAAAATGACCTGCATGTGAATATTGTTGTAAATAGAACTAAATAGGATGAGCTAGCGGGGTCTAGATCTTACGCAATAAAATAAAAATGATTATGATGTGAATGCTGGATGAAAATACGATGAGATATATATATATATATATATATATATATATATATATAATATTTGTTATTGACAGGGTGGTCCCTATTCTACTTTTAAGGGAGTCTCTCGTCCGTTTTATTTTAAAAATCATAATTTTCAAACTTTTAATGAGTTTGTGTTGTTTTGAATATAAATTGTATATCATAAAATTAATTTAGAATAATGTTAAAACCTAAATATCTCATCAATATATTGAATATTTGCATCACCATCTTAAGACGTCAAGGATAAATCCAAATTTACTTTACCAAATTAAGTAAAATAATAAACAGCTTAGTCACCGATAGCATTTCCGGTTTGGTTCGCCGGTGAGCCAAATTAGGGTGTTATATCCGGACACGACAATCTTAGAAGGGCCAGTTTGGCCAAATCTTAAGAGGAATAGGTTCTTTTATTATTATTATTATTCTTAAAGCAAGCCATCGAAAGAGTTGATAAATTGATTTGAATGCCCCCGATGAGATTTGTCTCATCCAAAACTAAATTACTGCATGTGTAACGTCAAAATTGGTAGGGTCATTCAAGTATTAACCGTTTAATATATTTATAAATAAAAAACTCAACACCTTAGTCTATTTTTTCAAACAAATAAATTTAGTATAGAGTGTCACCACGTGGCCATATTTGACGATACAAATTTTTATAGCCCTTTCAAACGACTATTAAAATACACGTACAAGGTTTATTAGTAACAAAGGATTTAAAAGAGCGATGATACCGATGATTAAAATAGGTGGTTGTACGAGAGTTGAATATAATAGAAAAGGTATAATCTTCCCATTATTTTAAACCTTTTATTTAAATAATTATTAATACGTGATTTTCACATTTCAAAATTGTGCTCCTCGTCCCAATACAAATACCCAAATATAATTATTCTTATATTTTTTATTAATAATACTCAATTTAAATTAGGATCAAAGAGTTTATCGAAACAAAACAATTTTTAAGAAGTCTCCCATAAAACGCCCCTATTAAACTTTAGTTTTTAGAGAACCAAAATTATAATTTTATCGAAATCCTTAATTAAGATTTAAATCATCTTATACCAATGTTCATCACTCATAGTCTTCCCCCACATTATAAAATAGCGATAAAAATTAGTTATGATCTACAAAATCAGACTTAGCTAGCTATACAAGTGGAGATCATTGGTGGTGGAGAACGGTTCCAAGCATTTTTAAGTAATTTTTTTTAACACTTAGGCCTAATCATAGAATATAATTATCAAACATGAATATATTCATTAAAAACTCCAAATTTAATTATTACTATTAAGGTAAGTGAGCGAGCCAAGTTCATCTTATGTTCGAACTCGATTCAAATAGCTCGAAGTTCATTCGAACTCGACTAGAATAGCTCGAAGTTCGTTCGAACTCGACGCGAGAGTTCTGAACATACATGCCCGAAATTGACTCAAACATTTTTTATATTATTCGAGTTCGACTCGAATTTAAATACATTAAATTGTTTAATTTTGACGAGCTCAAAGTTAGCTTAAAAGCCAACTCATTTATATGTTCGAAACTAGCCCATGCTCTAGAGAGTTTGTGAGCTCGAAAGTAGTTCACTAGAGCTCACTCAATAATGCCCGGCCCAAATCTTATACATGCATTCAACAAAAAACAATCAAGTGATGAGCATGGATTGAACATTAAACACGTGACCTTCAAGCGATGAGCGTGGATTGAACATTAAACATGTGACCTTCAAGTCTTTAGGACGATGCTCTCCCAAATGATGCTAGTTTGTTATTTTATTGTATATAAATAAATATAACTAGATACAATTAAACTTATTAATATATATATATATATATATATATATATATATTATCTTAGTTGAGGGCCGACAATATTTTTGTCTCAAATTTTAATCTGGATCGTTCGATTACAATAACGACCTAGATTTAATAAAAAAAAAGCAAAACACTCTCACCATCACATTCATTTAGTACGTAGTCAATAATAATTTTTATTTATAATTTTAAATAGACAAATTATATTATTTATATTATTATATTATATTATCGAGTTAAGTTATGAGTCTATTTCGAGTCGAGTTCGAGATGTAACTGAGTCGAGTCGAGTCGAATATTACCTTGTTTAAGCTTGACTCGTAAGATTCGAATTAGAGTCAAGTTCGAGTTTAAGCATTTAAATGTCAAATTTTGAGTCGATTCGAGTCGAGTTAAACACTATTATTATATTTAATTTAATATAACCCGTGTACTTAAAGTCAAAACTCAATTAGTTAATTAATTAATTAATTAATCAATAAAATTAAGCAAAGCCTAGAAACGACGTTGTCATTGTTGGTGGGATTTGGGAAGAACAAAGACACGTTTTTTGTCACCAAAGTCCAACAACAACCTCCTCTCCGCTCGCCGTTGCCGTTGCCGGCGACAGGGTTGAGGTCGGCGTCACTGGCGATCGAGATGGTGGAGGAGAGTACGCCGCCGTCGGCGTCGCCGGCGAACCCCGGCAAGGAGGCGAGGGCGGCGGGGGTGGGGATCCTGCTCCAGATATCCATGCTCGTCCTCGCCTTCGTCGTCGGTCATGTCTTCCGGCGCAAGAAGTTCTACTACCTCCCCGAAGCCAGTGTTTCTCTCTTGATAGGTCCGATTCATCCCCCCCCCCGGCGCCCGCCCTTTCCCCTTCGTTTTTTTTGCTTTGATTCTGGTTATTTGTTTGGGTTTTGGGTTTGATTTGAATGCTGATCTGAGTTTGGGTGGATTCTTCGTTTTGGTAGAAAAGATGGTTTATTTGTTGGTGTGGAGTCGGTATTGAGTAGCGTAGAAGTTGTTCAGTATTTATAATTGTGATGAACATGATCAAAAGGTGTTAAATTGGAAAATTTTGATGAAAAATGGAAATATTTTGATGAAAAGAGGCTGTTATCGAGGAGAATGCTGTGGTTCAGTAGCGTAGATGCTGTTCAATGTTGACAATGGAGGTGAATTTGATCAAAAGGTGTTAAATTGGGCACGTTTTGATGAAAACAAGCTGTTTATGGAAAAAAATGGTGCGGTATTTGTTGATATGGAGTTGTAATTGAGTAGCGTAGGGCAAAGGCTGTTCAATTGGGAACATTCCATGGACGAATTTTTCCTTTTTGCCGGCGCATCCAGGCACATTTAGCATAGAAAATTTCTATGAAGTTTGTATTATTACTATGAGGGCGCTAATTGGATTTAAAGTGGATTGACACTAACAGAATTGACTTTATAAGTTGAAAATTATGGTGCTTCGGAATTCTGAGTTGACTACTTCTACTATTATATCATGACTGGAAGACAAAGGAGTTGGAGATCTGCTGTAACTTGTGGATTTTTGTGAAGTCTTGTGCAACTAGCTTTTATTGAAATGTTTGAGCTATTTGTTGTCAATTTATGTATTCAGGTTAGCTATACTGTCTACTAGTCCAATGTCTTTGTCCAGTGATCCGGTAAAAGATCTTGACTATTATAGCCTATTAATTAATTTTCTTTCCTTTTGAAATAATAGACTCCTTTGGCCGCAATCAGAAATGATGGGTTGCATAAGTGATAGTTCATGGGTAGTAAACTTTCGTACAGAACCAGTATTAGGGCCATGGGTTTTTTCAGAATGTTATCTGCTATTGATTAGGACTGTTTTACAGAACCAATTCAACTATGAATTTCTGTAAACAGAGTGATATCATCTCCCGATCTTGCTTGAATAACCTTTGGACTTTTTTTTTAAAAGAACGCTTTGCTTTTAGTATGTGAAGAAAACATTTTAATTATTGCTGTAAAATTGCTTGATGGAAATTTCCTGTTTCAGGCATTCTTGTTGGTGCATTTGCTAACCTGTCAGATTCTGAATCCAGTACAAGGTCCTTTATCGTGAGAGAATCTCCTTTGAATTGCTAATAATTAATTCCCTTTTGATCATAATTTCTTTATTTTATGATTCAGGACATGGTACAACTTTCACGAGGAGTTCTTCTTTCTCTTTCTACTGCCGCCAATAATATTATATCCTTATTTGATTTATTTTGGTTTCTTTGATTCCTTTCTAGCTTATTTTCATATTTCTAAATATATGAAGATTTTTTTCTTGACCAGTAATTAATCAGTCTGGATTTAGCCTTGCACCAGTAAGTTCGCTCTTGGATTAGCACTTGAATAAACCTGGACGGGCATATTCTAAATCATTTCCGATATGTATATTCATTTTTGGCAGAAACCATTCTTTTCAAATTTTGGTGCCATTGTTACTTTTGCTATTTTGGGGACTTTTATTGCTGCTGTGGTTACTGGACTTTTAGTGTGAGTATGAAAATGTCTCTTCTTTGATAATTTGTTTTTGTTGCCAGATTACTCTATTTTAATTTTTTGATGGCTTACTGCAGATACGTTGGTGGATTTACTTTACTTATGTACCGCTTGCCGTTTGTTGAGTGCATGATGTTTGGTGCTCTCATATCTGCCACAGATCCTGTCACAGTCTTAGCCATATTCCAGGTTTGCAACATTTTTACGCAAATTGTTTGATAAAATATTTGTGAAGATTTTGATCTAAAAAGCACACCAATATACACAAGGAGAAATCTGTATTACCCTCTTGAACAGTCCTAAAACCAATGACGATTGGGATAGTATTATCAAATAATTAAGTGTTAAGTAGTCATTTATTTTGTAAATTGCAAAAACTTTGTACATTGTTCTAGAAGTGCTATATGTGTACAATTTTTCAGATTAAAATTTTTTTTAACTAGATGTACTAGTAAAATTAGGTCTTGTTAAAGCATATTGTTTAACAGAAGTTTGTTAAAGTTTTAGTTTGCATATTATTTTTCATGCCTTGTTTTATTGATCTAAGCCGTTCTAGATTTCTAAATGTTAATGGAGTTACTGATTTGTGCTACTGCTAGTAGTGAGTCGATTGATATGGGCTTTGACATGCAAGGATTGGTTTGCTATGGATTTGAGTTTATACCAAGCTGGCTGGAAAAGTTTAAAAGAGTTGGTTCAGCTAGATTTTTTTTTTTAATTTTGTTACTTCTTAGTTTGCAAAAAGTTTAAGTTAATGATGCTTATTACTTATAGATTATATTGACCAAATCACGTCTGAATATTGAATCCGTCAAAGCTGAGCATCTGAGTTATAAAACATACTTTTAGGTTCACATTTAGAAAAAAAAAGTAGGTCTAAACTATAAGTGAACCACATTGGAGCTGATTTTTTCTTAGCTGAATTGAACTTTTGAGGTAGATGAGCCACACCTACTCTGTCCCTACATATGTATACGTTGTTATCAAGTAATCTTACCATTTTGATGTGGGCTAATTTTGACATTTATATTGCTTGCTATTTTTATATTGTTTGCCTATCTCGTGTCCGTCTTGCCACAGGAACTTGGCACAGATGTTAACCTCTATGCTTTGGTGTTTGGTGAATCTGTTCTAAATGATGCAGTATGGGTCTTTTGTCTAATCTTGGACTTCCTTATGCAACTTTTTTTGCCCCTTTTAACTGATTGCATGTGGGTTTGTTTTGATTTCTTTTTGGGAAACAAATAAGATGGCTATCTCACTCTACAGGTTTGTTCCATTCCTTACACATGTAATTATTCAGTATAAAGTTGAAATGTGTTACTTATCATTAATACTAATGCCAAAATATGAATTTTCTTTATTAGGGCAATGTCGTCAGTAAAAAGCCGTGCAACACCCAATCATAACTTTTTCTTTCTCACCTTGAGCTTCCTTGAGACATTTATTGGTTCTATGTCTGCAGGTTATCTATTTCCTTCGTAGGCTTTTAATATACTCTAATAAAAATGGAATCATTGCAAAACAGACTCACACATGTATAAGAATGCAGAAGCTTGTAGTTGTTGCATAAATAACATATTGTTTGGTTGGTTTTAGTTATATAAACAAGCTTTGTTATTTGAATTCATATCTGTTGGGGTAAATGCCAGGCTTTAGTTTGTCTTATGTACTGTAAATTTTCCTTGCAGGAGTTGCTGTTGGATTTACCTCGGCTTTGATATCCTTTTTTTCTAAATAGCAGTCTTCTTTGCAGATAGCTGGTGTATTTTTTTTACTTGGCTTTTACTGTCTTATAGTTTCAGCGATGATGAGATAAAGCTGTTAGTTACTCATGTGTTCTTACAGATCGCCTTAAATGGGAAATATTTGGATTTGGATTGTTAAGAGTGTTAGAGTTGTCTTTAGAATCAAGATATGTCGATTTGAGATACGGATGAAAGATAGTAGTTATTGAATATATTTATTAGTCCGGAATTGTTTCTTCAGTGTGTGAACAAAATAGCGGACCTTAACTTATGTATACCTTTTCAAGTATGCCAACCTGAATATTGATAAGTAAGCTCGTCTTCTTTGTCTCTAATGTGAATAGGTAATTAGTTCTCAGTGGGCTTGCCTTACAGTGTGTGATTTCTTTTGCAGTCTTCAGAATCTGGAATGCTGCCTTTTTGTCCTTTTCCCCTATTTCTCGTATGCCATTCTGCTACCCTGCCTAGTTTCTGTTTTTAATAATGCCATCTGCTCTTCTTGTGGTTATCTCTGCACGTACTTCTTTTTCCTTAGGTACATGCTAGCTGAAGGTCTTGGCCTTTCTGGTATTGTTTCAATTTTATTCACTGGAGTAGTAAGTATATTTCTGTTACTATCTTTGTAAACAACAAGAATTCCGTCTGGAGTCTATCAAGTTCTAAGTCTTGTTCTTATCGTCAGGTTATGAAGCGCTATACATACTCAAATCTATCGGAAAGCTCGCAGCGGTTTGTTTCATCCTTTTTCCACTTGCTATCATCATTGGCTGAAACATTTGTGTAAGTTGACTTTTTCTTTGGGGTTTTTTCATTGTCCTCAGATCTAGTTTTTTTTGGGAATTCCCATTTTGCCATTAGATGAATTCTACTTACAAAATTGATTGGCAGGTTTATATACATGGGATTTGATATTGCCATGGAACAGCATAGCTGGTCGCATGTTGGGTTCATTTTTTTCTCGATTGTATCCTTAAATTTTACTTTTACTTGCTACTATTTACCAATACCATCAGTTGGAATCTACTTTCTACTTTATGCAAATTTACAATTGCTGTATACCTTAGCTTCATGAATCTGTCAGTTGTTCATCGTAGTTGCAAGGTAAATCACAATTACTCTCTGCCGTCAATTTGATTTTTCATTGATCATATTGCTTCCTAGTTGGGTGGTGGTTGGCTATTGAAATCTATTAGATGATGACGTGACCTAATTCTGAATGGCTATATCTTTACAAGCAATATTGATCCATCAGAGCAAACCTCCTTGTATGTCTGCACGGCATGGTCTTCTCAACAAAAGGCTTTCATTTGGCTTTTGAATTATGTTTTTAACTTTACTTATTTAGAAGTAAAAGGCTAGCTATGATTTATTATAACATATTACCCTTTTGGAAGGAATTTATTAGATATTTTAGAACAAAAATTCTGAATGTCCTCTTCTTTCTTTTGGCCACTACTTGAAGAAACGATCTGGAGTCTGGACTGTGGACTGACTTGATAATTATTTTGAAGGGCCGTAAATGTTTTTCATGTGCATACTTGGTCAATTTAGTTCGACCAGCTAGCCAGAAGATACCTCAAAAACATCAAAAAGCTCTTTGGTATAGTGGTGAGTCACAAAGCTAATTCTATGAATATGGTATCATTTTGCTTCTTTCATTTGGTTGGTACTTACTTCATTTGCTGTGGACAGGACTTAGAGGTGCTATGGCCTTTGCGCTCGCCCTGCAGTTTAATCATGATTTTCCTGGAGCAAACTCGAGAACAATACTCACCACAACTACTGCAATTGTTGTTCTGACGGTAAATATTTTCTTTGGCTTGTGTTTCCAAACAAATAATAAACTGTTATGCATTAGCTGATCTGGACGTGTATATATTTGACATCAAAGTCTGGAAGGGTAAATAAGGAATTTAATGGTAGACTTCAATACTGATGCTTGAAAAACCTCTTAAAGATGTGATGCTATTTATTTTTTAAATTGTTGAGTATGTGATTGCTGTAATCTAATCCAAATCATTCTCGTGCCTGATGATGGATAAGAACAGAAAAGACAACGAACAATCTGCAGGTGTTAAGGCCAATTGCTATATTGATTTATTCCACCTAATTTTAAGCATCAGTCAGCTCTATTTCATTGCTGAGTGATATCTATTTAATGATTAAGATTGACTGGCTATTTTTTATGCTATCATTGGCCAAAAAAATTCCAGTACGGTATATTAGAATATGTAAAAATCTCGGAGTCGTATACAAGGGAACTATATTGCGGAAAAATCGTTGTTCACATTCACGTTGATGTCATTTGGCATTAGCGATGGTTTCTGTCGGCCGTTGTTGGCTTAGCCTCATTGCCTATCTCTTCCCCTCCTCCCTCCCCCAATCTATTATTTCAATATATGTTTGGTCAACGAATAACATCCTACATTCTATATCCAATGACAGTTTTTGGTGGTTTCGCTAGTGCTACTACTATTTAAGCTTTTGATTCTGCCCTTTAATTTTTTGACAATGATTTATGCTTGTGGAACCTGGACCATCATGATGAAAAATGTCTGCACAATTTATAATTTATTGTTTTGTTATGGTCATTTTCAGGTGCTGTTGATTGGAGGATCTACAGGCACTATGTTGGAAGCTCTTGGCGTTGTTGGCGATAGTCCCGATATGCCACTGGGACAGGTATGTTATGGGGAAAAGATATATTTGCCAATTATTTTAACTTGCATACTTCAATAAGGAATTGTAGGTCATTTATCCAACTAAAAGTAATTGATATGGTTTACAGTAGACTAGAATGGTGGAATGTGATCCATATACTGCCCCTAACATTTTGAATTTTAGATTGATGACGATGGTGGTTATTTGTTCCTCATGGCGAGTTAATACAGGTTCCCTGTACATGTCCATTACTTGTAGCTGTGAAGGTCTCGATGAAATTTGCTATCATAATTCACAGTTACAACTTCAATTACCTCATGTGATAGATTTATATATTTTTGTCGATTTTGAAAATTGTTTTTGTTCTAAAACCTCCATAAATTTATGTTTATATGTGCATGCTTTGTTCCCAAGCAAAGGTAGTTACCATGTAATTGTCTGGTAAGGAATTTTATTGTCTAACTGAGGTCTGAGTGATGACCATTTTATTTTTTTCACCATCGGCTATTTTTGCTAAAAACAATAATGAAATAGTTTGTTTTGCTTAAGTTTGCTCTTTCACTGATTGCTTTGAGGAGTACTTACCTCTTCATAATTCAGGGTTTTGAGAGTGACAATGGCTACACTGCTCCCATTTATGAAGAGGGTACTTCAACCCAGAATAAGTTGAAGATGAAGCTTAAAGAGATCAAGGAGTAATCTGACTTTTAACATTTTTATTTTGGCTACTTAGATTTTGATTAAAAAATTGTGTTTGGAGCACTTTTCTCCTGCAAAGGTCCGCAGGGGAAGTCTCTGAAACCGCCTCATATTGGAACCTAGGAGAAGGCTGGTCAGCTAACAGCTAGGGAGGCATAGAATCTTTGTGTCGTTACTGCCCTGCTGCTTGTCTCCATAGTATGAACTATTAAAATCGGAGGTGAAGATTTTATAGTTTTCGGATTGGTAATTCTGGAGGGGACCATTTTTTTATATGGGAACTCAATCCCCTTCGTCTAGCTGGCCTTCACCTCCTGTCCTCCGCAGGATGAGAGCTTTCTTGGGTGGTTCCAGTATGGAACTTTTCGCAGCTTAAATTCCTCTACATTGTTAACATGCATCTCTAAATTTTTCCTGCAGCACTGCCTCGTTTACCGCATTTGATAAAAACTATCTCACTCCATTTTTCACAATTCAAAACGGCGATGATGATGAAGATGATTCTGGTAATGGCATTTACCCTATGTTCGAGCTATTTTTGGTTGATATAGAGATACATCCATCACTTATTGCAGAGCATTAGTTGCTTGATCTCCTTGAACAGGATTTTAGTTGTTGCATTCCCACTTGTCATTTGTGTTGTAGCGTTCTGCACTGGCAGCTAATACCATGCATGTTGTATTTACATTTGGTGACACAAATTGCATATCATAAATAGCAATTCCTGGGATTTCCCATCCGCAATAAAGATCAATAGTACCATCCTCTAACACTATCAACTTCTTAGCCTAAGCAAATAATCTTTCTCAATGAAGTCATGAATCTTGAGTCTTTTTCTTTACTTAAAAAGTTTAAACATAATCATGTTTTTCTGCTTATACTATCACCTCTGACTTTATCTATCAAAAACAGATGGTTCAAGACCAAGCTCTAGAAGACCTGGGAGCTATTGAAGCAGGGGAGGTCTGCTCGACGATCATATCAATTAACAAAGCATACAGGAAAACATTTAATAGTAGTAAACTCTTATGGATAGCTCAATAGGATTCACAGCCGTGTACACTGGTTGCTCTGCGTGGCTGTACATTCCATTGTCACAAAACTGTATGTTAAGGAAAGCATAGGTAATTCAATCAGCAATATTTGTAACAAACTTCCATTTTGTTCACAAAAAGGAATATGTTTTTCCTTGCCTCCGACTGTGACAACTCTTAGTTTTTATTTTCACTTTTGCATATATAAATGCGAATTTATTTTCTCCTAGCCCAAGAAAGGGTGAAACAATGATATGGGGGAACTATAGATTTTCCTTTGTGTGTATAATACAATGAGGAAAAACTTAAAAAATCTGTGGAAGTTGGAAGGAGACAAGAGAGAAGAATCTCAATAGTTTTGACACAATTCTCAAACAAGCACCCCACCCTTGATTACTTTCCCTTCGATTGATTTCACCGTTCTTCTGTACATAAACAAAGGATCCAAGTGTGCTGCCTGAGAGATGAGAGACTATAAAATATAAGACTTTGCATTCTGTGTAGAATAAAATTGTCGTTTAAATTTCATAAGCCTCTTTGTCCTGAACAAATACGACATACTATACTTTGACGTGAAGAGAAACCCAATTTTTCAATTGCCAAAAGCACAACTTCTAGTCTGGGAGATATCGTGAAGATTTCCTACTTAAAGCATCGCACCAACATGAATTTTTATTAGCTTCTCAAAGAAAATCCAAGATAAAACTATAGCTTAGATTTATTTTACTAGATAGTCGTTTTACCGAACTCCTAAACCTTACAAACCATAGAGACTCCTACAAGGGTATGCTCCTACCCACACATGATTCACCTACTCTTACATTAATAAAAGGCCTACTCTTATATTAACAAAAGGGGAACTTAATACTAGCCCATGATCAAGAGCAGTAAATTTAATCAATTAAAATACAGCAAAAAAAATCAAATTATTATATCTTATTTTCTCATTTAATTAGGATCTATTTTTATAGTTAATCAAAACCTGTATCTAAAATATTAAATTATTATAGTCTCATCATTCAAAGAGAGTTTAACTATAAAATTACAATATATTTGTAGAATTAGACTCACGTGGCGCAACATCTTACCTAGTTTTCCTAAACCTTGATCATCTCATCTGAGCCACAAAAAATCAAAAAGCTCCTAAGATAAAAACGAAAAAAGGAAAGTTAGGGTACCTATTTAAAAAGAAACCTCAAAAGGTAAAGTGAAACGACAAACTAGAGTAAATGTACAATTTGCTTGTGCACCAAAACTTACCAACTCCTCCAACAATGAGATGTCCCAAGACCGGAATGTGCATCCTCAACACATTTTTTTGTTGGCCCAATCACACTCCAAAGTATGTGGCTCCAATTGCAAGTGACCCAATGAGTCCAGATGTATCACCTCTATAGAAACCTAAACAACAAATTTGAGATTAGCACCTCTGAAATATCCATTAAGAAAAAAAGAAACTAGATTAGAACAGTTAATTGCAGCCATAAAACAACAACTAAAAGGAAACTTTCTCAAGAATTATACCATAATTTTTTGCTATTAATTATATATTACAACTTATCCAACCATATTTCCCAGAAAAGGACAAACAAATACGCATCTGCTGTTATAAAGTTTGAAATTTCCTGAGTGTTTCCAAGTTCACTAAGAAGGATTTTGAAATATGGAAAGAGAAAAATAATGGGCAGCCCAGATAAAGGCCTTTTCTGTGTGTCAGAAAATGTGACCCATATTATATCACTAGCAATCCTAAACAGAAAGCACAATAACACCCAGACTGCATTATCATATATGCATATACGATCTCCACACCATGACAAAAAAATTTCTATTAAAATATGTATTAAATGAACAAAGAGCAAATGACAAAGTCAATACTGCTCAGTTTCCACTCTGCGCGAACCATCTGCATGATGCCTTTTTCAATTCTTGTAAGACATCTTCAGCATTAGCCACCAATTGTCAACAAGAAATAATCTGCAGATTCTTATCACTTTTGCGAGCTTTCCCATAGGGTATGATCAATAACTATCAACCACCAGACACTGTCTTCAATTTTCTGCTCTGAGAGCTGATGTCCAGTTCGAGACCCTGATAATGTCTAAGGAGATTATTTCATCAAAAGCTTCCGTATAGATGTCACAATAACGCAAAATGGTTTCATAAGAAATCAAAAAGCTTATCTGATTTGGTCGAGGTGCCAACCATATAGACAGTCTTGGTAATTGTTCAAGGCATGACCCTACTCACCAGTAATCGTTGCAGCTACAAAATCCGTCTTTAAAGTGGTGGAAGCGATTCCTATCTCTCACAAGAATTTTATGTTGACATGACTTAGAAACATATTTCATGAATAAATGGCAGTCGCAACAGATCCTTAGATTTTTAACAATCCGGATGCTTACAGATCCTTCAGGACACTTTATCAATGCAAATGCAACTGCCAGCTTCTCACTATGATGAACGAGTGATATCTCTTTATCTTCCCCATCCAAATCATGTAAGACATCAATAGTTAAAGGCACATAACCTTGTGTTTGAAATTTTCGAGTCATTTCATCCAGCCACATGTAAATTTCGCCAATTAGAGGATGAGACTTGTCTCCTGAAATAAACTCATAGACAGTCCCATCTAATTCAACCGAACTAGATCCTGGTTCTTTCTTGATTCTATTCCTCTTAAGGGTGTCTCTCATCTCCAAAGCTTTGTTCCATCTTCCAGCAGCGGAATAGATGTTCGAGAGAAGAACGTGACAACCAGACTCCATAGCATTCAATTTTAAGAACTTCAAACTCACCCTATCGGCAACTACAAAATTCCTATAGATCTTACACGCACCAAGTAAAGCCCCCAAAATCATAAAATCAGGTTCGACTGGCATCTCTCTAATGACATCTTCTGCCTCTTCCAACAAGCCCGCACGGCCTAGAAGATCAACCATGCACCCATAATGCTTCAACTCGGGATTAAGCCCATAAATAGCACGCATGCTTTCGAACACTTGTCTTCCTTCTTCCACTAGCCCACCATGACAACATGCCATCAACACCCCAAGAAATGTGATATCATTTGGTGTAACACCTCTCCCTTCCATATCTTTAAGCATTTCAAGTGATTTACTAGAACAACCATTTACAGCCAATCCTGTGATAAGAGCGTTCCAAGCAGAAACATCTCTCGGATCCAAGTTAGAAAAGAGCTCCATCGAGTTCTCTATACTCCCACATTTTGCATACATGTCAATCAAAGCAGCACCAAGATTCTCGGTGATCCTCATCCCAATCCTTTCAATATAAGCATGAACCCACTTACCCTGCTCCAATGCAGCCAACTGGGCACAAGCTGAAAGCACGCTGACAAAAGTGACTTCATTGGGGGCAATTTTATCCTCCATCAACATCTCTTTAAAAACTCCAACGCTTCCCTACACCGATTACCTTGAGCATAACCCGAAATCAAACAACTCCAAGAAAACACATCCTTCTGCGGCATCTCGTCAAACAACCTGCGCGCCATGTCAAGCATGGCACATTGGGCATATCCTGCAATCATCGAATTCCACGTTACAATGCTTCTCTCGGGCATTTCATCAAACAGCTTCCGCGCAAGCGGGAGCAACCCGTTCCTCGCAAACCCAGAGATCATCGAATTACAAGTCACAACATTCTTCTCCACCACCGGCATTCTATCAAACAGACACTGCGCAGCATCCAACTGCCCGTTCTTCACATGCCCGGAAATCATCGAGCTCCAAGACACCTCATTTCTCTCCGGCATTTCATCAAATACCTTGCGGGCAGCGTCCACTGCCCCCAACTTCACATACCCATCAATCAGAGTATTGTACGAAACAACATCCAAACACAGACCATCATCAAACAACCTCCTCGCCAACCACATCTCCCCCACAACCGAGTAGAAACTCAAAAGCGTATTCAATACGAAAACATCTGAATCAAACCCGAGCTTCACAACCTGGTTGTGCACCTGCGTGCCACAAACCACCGACCGGCACAAACACGCCGCCTTTACCAAAAAGGGAAGGTGAACCGGTCGGGCCTCAAGGAGAGGTTCAGCATGCGGGAGAAGCGGAGGAGGGAGCCGTGGGGGCGGAGAGGGAGAGGCCACGGATGAGGGCGTTGTGGAGGAAGGTGGAGGAGGAGGGGGAGAGGCCGCCGGGGGCGGGTGGAGGTCGACGAGGAGCTGGGCGTGGTGGAGGAAGCCGGGGCGGGGGGAGAGGGCGAGGAGTTCGACGAGCTTGCAGAGCGAGGTCGCGCGGCGGAGGTGGCCGCAGGCGATGAGGCTGGCTAGGGCGCGTTGGAGGGCGGCGGCAGTGGTGCAGGATCGAAGGTGGCGGAGGAGGAGGTCCGGCGGCGGCGCGCCGGGCGCCGCCATGGCTACGACGAATCTGGCGGGAAGAGGGAGAGAAAACGGGCGGGCGGATCTCCGATTATTATGATGAATTATTATGAACCTTCCTTACGCCACGTGTTACTTCGAATCGAACTTTAAATTAATTTTAAAGCTCATTTAAATTTGATTTAAATTTACTGTAAAATTCGACTTAAAGTTAAACGAGGCCAACATGGATGGGTTTACGTGGGCTAAGCTCGGTTTGCCTCATAACTCAAATAATTTTTATATAAAAAATAAAATTTTAAAAGTGTATATTAGATTTAACTTTAATAAAATTTGACTAAAATAATAGAAGAGCATGATGTAATAACAATTTTAAATAAGAATGTAAAGTTTAATTGTATAATTATATCATTTTATATGTAACATTGTGTAAGATTAAAATATTTTAATTTTTAAAATAAAATTTCTTGTAAATTATATAAAATAAAAGTATTGATAAATATAAATTGTGAGCTAACTCAAACGGTTAGACTCGGGAATAAGAAATCAATAGAGCGAGTTTAGACAGAAAAATTCATCTCAACTTGCCCCGATAAAGGGCCTTAAAACTCAGTGATTATGATTTTAAGAGTCGGCTACCACGGACATGCTCTCAACTTTCAGTATTTGGTAGTTAGATGGGAGCCATGATTTATAATATCATTTTACCCATTTCATTTGCAAGGAATATATTGGATGTTTTGAACAATGATTCTGCATGCCTTCTTTCCTTGGCACCACTTCTTGTCATTGATATTCAATACACCCGAAGCATACTCTTAACAATTCTCATTTTTTTAGTTGCAAATGCTGCTGTGATTTGGTTAAATTACCTTGAGACGCTTGCATATTTTATACCAACAATTATTTCTATCAAAAGCCCGCACTACTCAAAATTAGAGCTCAACGTCGTAAAGAACCTCCGCATTTTGCACATTTAATTTCTCTATTTCTCTGTGAAATTACCGAGTCTAAATGTAAGCATGTACTTGTGTACATTCAGACTGTACAATTTTTTTTCTTACAGTTTGGTATCCCAATCAATCAAAACTGTTGAAGGTTAGCGTCCTGTTGGAGACCCGCCATGAGTTGAGCAATTATGTTACAAGTTTTTTGGGTAAAAAATGCGGGCGAAATCATTTTTTTAGTGATTAAGTCTATTTTCTCCTCACGCTACTTCGGGAACAGGAGATCCCAAGTCGATTGATAAACTTGCAACTTCACAAACATCATCGTTGAATTGGTCCCTAACAAACTCTTCCGCCAGGAATGTAAGAGCAGAGGCTAGAACATACCAAATGACCCTAGGGACACTTCCCCTGAATACGCCCTTTAAACCCTCCGTCCTCCATGTTCTTCGAATTGCATCGGACCATCCCGAATACCTGACAAACCACAAGAGAGAAGAAACGTACGTCAAAGTACAGCTACAACTAACTGACTCATGTCTAAGAGAATGAGCATTAATATGTTTATAATTGTACAGAAGACGCAGCCAAATCCTGCAGAGGGTGATAAATGCGCAT
Source organism: Piper betle (assembly GCA_033002965.1). Classification (NCBI taxonomy): domain Eukaryota; kingdom Viridiplantae; phylum Streptophyta; class Magnoliopsida; order Piperales; family Piperaceae; genus Piper; species Piper betle. The sequence goes on from JAURVB010010885.1 coordinate 26,038, forward strand.
TAATATTATATAATTGTACAGAAGAAGCCAAATCCTACAGAGGGTGATAAGTACTTTAAAAGAAGAGAAATCTCAAGTCACACAATAAGTTTTAACGGAGTGGAAACATAGATCAGTTGGTTTGCAATATCTTGAACTACAGCATGAAGCAACTACTAATAGTGTGGTCTGTACTTTGCAGTTGATCCATTGCACTTGTAATCTAGTTTTGATTACATTCAATGAGAGCGGTCAAACAGGCACTGATACCTACAAGAACCAAATTGCACAAATTAACAGCAATCTCTCTATCCATACCTC
>JAURVB010010886.1:0-15166 GCA_033002965.1 Piper betle
TTATCTTAAGACGCCGAGATTGGATCCGCATGAGTTAGGTTCGGATTAGCCGACCTAACCGGGGCCTGTAACATGCCGGTTCGGTTCACGAGTGTGAACCGGATTTGGGGTGTTACACGAGATTGCTGCCAAATGGTTCTTCAGGAACGTGGGGAAGTACTATGGTCCCGACCAACTTTGTTACAACTGACCATTCTCAGTCTAATGGGCAAACTGAGAGGGCAAAGGCATTGCTCAAGGGCTGCTTGAGGTATGTCATCATAGCCAGTCAGTAGAACTGGTTGTATCTTCTTGATACGGCGTAGGTTGGGAGTAATCTGCAATAGCTTTCAGCTAAGGGACTTAGTCCTTTAAAGGTTTCTACGGGGACACCAACCTCCTACACCACTGGAGGTTACTCTATAGAGAGGTGGAGTACGGTGTCTAGCTGTACATGGGTTTGTAGTAGAGTTAACCAAGGCAACGAGCCGAATGGAGGGATATGCCAACTCAAGGAGGAGTGTGGTATCATTCAACATGGGGGACAAAGTGATGCTGAAGCTCACGCCACTAATTTGGGAGAAAATCAGGCGTACCGAAGTGCATCGAGTGGTGGTGTAAAGGTACGAGGTTCCTTTTGAGGTGGAGAAGGCAATCGAAAGCATCCCATACCGGTTAAAGCTTCACCAAGTTTTCCATGTTACTGTTCTCAAACCTTTTCATGAGGATTTGGTCAATCTGAGGAGAGCTCATCTAGAGAGAGCTCCCCCTACCACCCGGCAACAGTATGAGGAAAAGGTAAGGAGGATTTTAGAGCATGGGCCCATCTGCCAAGGGACTCCAAAAGGGCAAATGGAGTATATTATGATGTGGAAGGTGGAATTGAGAAGTGTGACTAGGTGGGAAAAGGAGAGGGACTTATGGCAATTGGGGAGCAAGATCAAGAAGTATTAGGGAGGACTTAACCTTCTGATGAGGGCATCGGGTCTCATTAGTGGGGAAGGACTATTGCAGGTCTAGTCAGTAGGACGAGACAGGCACTAGGGTTTGGTGGTTGTTCCTAATCTAGCCCGCGTACAAGATGGATAGTTGGTGTTATCCAAGTGGTAGAAATAGCTTACTAGTGCTAAAATGTGTCATAGTTACAGGCATGATTAGACTGTGGTGCATGGTGAGGGTAGTGGTAAAATGCTCGGTAGCTGGCTACTGAGCATAGCTCTACAGCGGCATCAGGGAACCTCCAGATAACAAGTTCCATGTAACGAGTTCGTGGGGTGTATGACCAAGCACCAGGCCGAGCAGCTACGAGCATCATATTGGCGAAGTGAGGTTGAGAGCAACCAAGTGTACCAATATCCAGGACCATCCAGTGCTGAGCGGTAGCAAGCAGCATAGAGCGGTAGCGCGTGCCAATAAATTGACCGATAAAAATAGCGATACGTGGGCACGAGCGCATGAGGGTGTGATCAAGCCAAATACTAGCACAACGGTATTTGCCTAAGGTTGATGAGCGGTGTGCACTTCTTACCGAGAGGAAGAATGCCAGTATCTGGGGTGAGCAATTTGCTAGAACGCTGAGAGGAGGAGTGCCGCTGTTTGGAGCGAGCAGTTTGCCAGAACACGAGTGGATGGAGTGATGACCGAGAGTGGGTTGGGGTCGAACTAGGAGGGTTTGACCATGCAGCCAACACGCACCGAAGGAGTTTTTTGATCGGGTATTTGCTGATAAGGATGCTGACCAGGAGCAGTATCCTAATCGACATCGGGTAGTTGGTTGCAACTAACTCTAAAAGATAAATGTGATCTTCATAAAGATATACTATTAGGATCTTTGGAGATCTTGTTTGTTCAGGTTGTTAGAGTTAGTTATAACAAACATGGACAACATCTATATGAGGGGGACACCCTCATGTCTATAAAGCAATAGAGGAAATTTTTGTAAGCCTCTTAGTGGAGAAGAGACAACCATGATCGTGCAAGGGGACGCTTAAAGTTGCTGTAGCCAGTTCTTAGAGTCAAGGGCTGGAACTTCAAGAGTGGACTGCCGGAGTAGTCGTCTGCCAGGAAGAGGTACACAATTCACATTCCTCAACCTAGATTGCATTCGGGCTGACAGAATTGCATTCAAACAAGTCCACCTTGGGTGGTGGCTTGGGGTTGTGTGTGTGTCATAGTCGCATGGTGTCGTGTTTGTGTCATAGTCGCATGGTGTCGCTTACAAGATTCAAGTTTGGATTCTTCAAGATCTTGTAGAATTGATAGGGGTAGTCAGTTTAGGATGTTAGATGCTACGTTACCTTGGCACATTGATATTGTTTGTGTTCGATTGGTTCGTGTTCAATTATCGGTATTGGTGACCAAATATTATGGCATTCGTAGTTGGGTGTGGTATCAGTACTGGGGTGTTAGTGTTGCGCATCGTAGGTTGTTTCCGTGAGCTACGTTATTCATAATATTGACGCGTATTTGTGAAAGGCTAAGTATTTCTAGGATGGAAATATGTCACGCAAGACGTGGTTTGTGGGACGAAAAATTATACCCTAAATTAGCCCGTCACACTAAAAACAACAAAAAGAAGTACAGAGAACTATATAATTACAAAACTATGCTATGCGCGAATTGCAACAATTTAGAAAACTATGGGAAGAAAATGACTCTATTTTCATAGGTGCAAGGTAACCGCCTTGGGCATCCTCGGCGGTGTTCTAGCAAGAAAGGACAGTGTTCGGCTGCGTTGTGGGTCTTAGAAGCCCAGAGTCAGTTCAAGCTCCAGCTCGCTGTCGTTGATCCCAACCGCTTTGCCATGGCTGACCAGTGACGCCTCCATCGTCTCCTCGGACCCGCCCATGCTATGACCATTGGCACTCTCCTCCGGCTGACAGCCGGTGCGGGACTTCGACGGATGGCTAATGAAGAAATCGTGGCTCGCCGCCCGCACGAAACACCGCTTGCTCGATCTGGCCTTCGCTTTAGCCCCCGACCGCTTGAAACAGGGACAGCCACTGATCTTGTGGAGGTCCCCGCCGGAGCTAGGATGGTCGTCCCTTGAGACATGCCTGATGTCGTAGGCCTTGAGAGGTTGGGTGGGATTAACGGTGGCGTAGTTGGAGACCTGTACGATCGGCACCCCCTTGAGGACGGCCTCGACCGCTTCTTGGCAGTGTTGCCACTCGCCGGACCAGAGCAGGCCGACGGCGCCGTATATCGGATTCACAATCCTGCCGCACGCTTCGTACAAAAGAGACCGGAAAATTGCTACAAGAAAAAGAGAAAGAAAGAATGTTCAGAAAACCAATAAAGTAACGTAGCCGGAGAAAGCTGAATAACTAAGAAAGCTAAGAACGCGGCATGGCCGAAGATATTGAAATAGCCAAGAAAACCCAAATTCTAGAAGGGGCAGAGGCATTTACCAGGGAGGAGATGGTCAGGACCGGCAGTAATGAGGTTGGTGAGCCCAGCTCGGCCGTAGAACTTGGCCAGGAAGAGAGTGGCGTTGGCCTGGGCATCTGGATTTTTTATCGATTGGAGGCAGGGTCGGATGCTGCAGTTGGCACTGCAACCTTTGCGCAGTACTCGGCAACCATTGCAACTCATTCGCATCTTGATAGAGAGAGAGAATCGACCGATACAGAGCCTAGAGGAGGTAGAGTCTGAGAATGGAAGATATATATAGAGAAGAATGAGAGTGGCTAAGTGTGCCGTAAATTGGAACGCTTGGGAGTGAAATGGCAAAGTTTCCATTTGGAAGTAGAAGGATCTGGCCAGTGGTTTCCTAAGAAGTGGTAATGTTGGTGTCGGGTTTGTCCCACATCGGTCGTAGAGGTTGTTGGTGACTTGTATATAGGCTAATGGGAAAGTCTTATTCCTTAAGTTAACTTTTGGATTAGAGAGGCCCGTGACACCTATTGCGAGTTTCCTTTAGTTGTTTAAAGTCCGCTTTTGTGGGCCGAAGGGTCCAACAGTGGTTTCGGAGCTTGGGTACGGGCCGAAAGGGCCCAACAAGTGGTATCAGAGCTTAATTTAGGGCCCAACAAGTGGTATCAGAGCCCAGTTCGAGCCGGGTTTGCCTACGCCGATTGTTGTTGTTTCCTTCGTGGGTTTCACCTGATGATTTGAAGAGGAGTTTGTCAGGTGGGTGCCGTCTAATTTAAGGGGAGTGTGTCAGACGGTGATGGTTTCGGGGTCACACCCGATGTGTGAAGGGGAGTTGTTGGGTTTGTCCCACATCGGTCGTAGAGGTTGTTGGTGACTTGTATATAGGCTAATGGGAAAGCCTTATTCCTTGAGTTAACTTTTGGATTAAGAGAGGCCCGTGACACCTATTGCGAGTTTCCTTTGGTTGTTTAAAGTCTCTTTTGGGGGCCGAAGGGTCCAACAGTGGTTTCGGAGCTTGGGTACGGGCCGAAAGGGCCCAACAAGTGGTATCAGAGCTTAATTTAGGGCCCAACAGTTGGAAACGCCGTTTTCTTTGCAGTGTTGTTTGAGGATATTTGTGCAGGCCACCACCGCCACCACCATAGTCCACCATTGGTTTTTTATTTGTCTTTTAGTCCATCTAAATAAATTAGTAGCTTCTTAAAAAACAAATAAATAAAATATTAACTTATCCTCACGTGACCGTAATAAGGAACATCAATCTGCCCATAATTACTGTAGAAAATGCCATCAATCAACACCCTTGCAAGTAAGTGCTCAAGATTTTTTTTATTTTCTTAGCGTATCAGCCATTTTGGTATGGTCGTTTATTCTTGATCGAGTTTGATGTATCCCTTGCTACTTATTTAATTTAAAATTAATAATAAAGATAATAATAATAATAATAATAATAATATTATTATTATTATCATTAATATTATTATTAACAATAGTAGTAGGAATAATAGTAATAGGAAAGTTTTGGACTACAATTCTAACTAAATTAAGAATTTAAAAATACTAATAAACCTTAGTATTTTTATAATTATACAATCAAATTAAAGTTTTTTACTTAATAAGATAAACTTAATTTAGATTTTTACAGATTTTATACATTTATTTATTTATGTATAATTATTTATTATTGCAAAAAAACACTATAATCCTATTCAAATTAAAAATCTTTTAAAAAAATTATATTATGTTATTAAATTATTTACTTATTAAATTAATTTTGTTAATATTTTATACGACTATATTTTTTTGTTAAAATTACATAAATATTCATCGTTTTATTTAAAATAATTTTGAAATTAACTTCGTATATTTTTAATATATACTATTAATAAGTTTAAATATATCTCGCACACCGCGCAAGTCATTGGCTAGTTTTTTTAAAAAAAAAGAATTGAAATTGGGTTTTGATGTGCTTTTCACGATTTAAGGATATTTTACATATATTTATAATTTAAAAATATTTTTATAATAATTTATTGATATTTAAGTATATATAATGATAGATTTGAAAAACTAGGTATAATAATTAAAAAATATGATTGAATTTTGGATCTTAAATATGATTTGAATGTTATATGAAAAGAGATTTTGGATACAATAAAGCAAACTATAAAAATTATTTTCATGTTGAACGTTCAACCCCTTTACTTTAAGGTGTTGGGCTTTTGCTTTTATCATCTTCCTCAATATCTATATAGATGGGCATATTAGTATTTGGAGGTTTTTACCGATATATATATATATATATATATATATATATATATATATATATATATATATATATATATATTACATTGGTAGAAAAATCAGTTCAAATTATCAAAAAAGGCAAAAAATTAGAATTATCTAAAATAGCCTTAATCAAAAATTTTTAAAAATGAAAAAATAAGGATTTTTTGGCAACAAGGCAGGCCCAACTAAGCCCGAGGGCAGGTAGATTCAAAGCAATAATTATTTATAAGGTAACAACTAAATATAATAGTAATTACAAAATATATTGTTCAACTAATAGCATGCTAAATAATAATTATTCAAATGCCATAAGCATAATCATGTTCCAGTACCATGCAATATATTATTATAAGTCATTTGTATATGTAATTAAATAACAAGAAAAGTCCACTACTAAAGATAATAGATAGTCCACCCACTGGAACTCCGTCTCGACCCTCCAAAGTTCCCATCCTACCTGTGGAAGCAATCCCGCATTAGTGATAAAATCACTAAGTCTATATAAACAAAATAAAAATTTTAAACAACACAATTAAATGTATGGATTTATGTCTAACCCATGTTCTAGCTAAGTAGCCACTTTGCCCGAAAATGTTTCACCATCTATAATCATAAACGTTGCCCTTTTCTTGAAGGAGACAATAGACGTATGCCCTCACTTAGACTCCGATCTTAGATTATGTACCAGGCTACTTCTTATTTGTTTATTCTTGGGACCTTTTATATTTGGCAGCAACCCTTACACTATGGTGTGATGAGCTTTACATGACGGTCGTATATTTTAATCAAGTAGATAAAGCCTAATAAGTCACCTCTAGCATTAATGTTATGACTACACCCTTTACCTGACTAATTAATGGTAACTAGTGTTCATTTAACATCATAAAGGTTATACGTATCTCAATCCATAGGTATTATCTTCTAGTTGCCTAGCTCTCAAACAACATCTAAACTGTAACACCTGATTCGCTCCAGTAGAGAGAACCGAATCGAACTGATAAATTTCGAGATACCAATTCATAACCCATTAAAATTGAGAACCAACATAGGAAGGACCTAACCACTCAAAGTGTCAATAGCTAGAACCCAAGGGATTTTAATCCACAGACAACAACACAATGCATGCAAGACATCTATGCTTTGGCTCATGCAAATAGATCATTGTAGATGAATCGAAATTATAAAAGAAACTAAATTTATGGAGAAAATTTGACAAAGTCTCCCTTATAAATAAGACAAAGGAAAATTTACACAACTTGTATACATGTCATTCAATCGCAAAACAATATAAAAAATATTTCAAAATATAATTTAACAATCGCATATACATTTCCAAGGAGCTGTGCCACATTTCCAGATCATTTTCATCAAATTTAACACATTTCATATTCATCAAGTTGTGGGCTTGTCTTGTCTTCACATGGACCAATCTTATGCAATTAAAACAATCACATAAGCTCATCTAACCCATCTTCCTTCTTTGCTCAATGTACTTGCACATGTAGGCAGTACACCCATGACAAAATCATAAGTTGCACAATCTCACTACCACTCAGAAAGTGGTAATGACTAAAGTATCTCTGCAGGTCTACTCTGCTTGGCCTATACCTATTAGCAAACAAGACAAATCAACACACATCAAGCAGTTGTTTCTTTAGCCTAGACAACTAGTTCGATCAGTAGACATCATGATACATCTTCATGGAATTAGGGTGGACCATGAATCTGGAATAATGTGCCTCCTAAAGAATCAATTGCCAAAAACCTGAGTTCCCTAGCAACTCTGGCATGTACAACTGTTCTCTTATCGGCACAAACCCATCAGTGTTTCTAGTCAAACTAGGGTGTGCCATCCAATTGTCTCGCAACACCAATTTGTTGATTTCCTCAATTTTCAACATCACCCATATTCATCTCACAAAAACTTTGTAATCCCTCATTTCTTCCAGATTAGCACAAAACTCTCTCACCAGTTGCAGTGCTCCATCATTAGTCTTGCCATAGAATTTGATCTATCCAAGCCACTTTGATGATGTTCATCATAACATCGTCATCCTTGTAACATTCTCGATCCAAAGCCCTCCTTATTGTTTAACAACTGTGACAAAAACTTGTTGTTACTTTATCAATGCATCGTATACGTGTGCATGCATTGAACAAGTAATAGAATGACAAACAAAAATCGTTCCCATGAAGATTTGATGTTTTACAATAATGATGATAGCTACATCATAAATTCTACTAAGCTGCTATATAAAGTATATGATATGTTGAACGTCTATCCTAATCTAACAGATTAGTCAAAGGCATGAAAAATGTATATGTTATACCACGCAAAAAATGATGCAAAGGCATAAAGATAGAAAACACAACACAAGTTGGTACAAGTTCTCTTAATGAATACAAGATCTGAGATGGATAACTTTGCTAGGTTGATAAATAGTATATAATGTTATATCAATCAAGTCACACATACTTACAGTGAATATGTAGGGAAACATATTTAATTTTAACAAGCTTCTTCATTTTATCACAACCTACCGCCCTAACATAATTTCACATAACAAAGACTAATTCAGTGCATTAAGATTAACTCCCTTATACAGATGTCTATGAATCTAATACATTCTTGCAGTTAAACTCATAAACTACTTTATCCCTGGATATTATCGGTCTGCCTATTCCTAGGTCTCGACTAAATTTCTTATTTATGTAAAAATTAGCTATTTTTTGAAGCATTAAGTTTGGGCATAAACTAATCAACTAAAAAGAAGTGCAACAAGATAACAAAAATAAGATATATTGCATATCACCCTAGATCCATTATACACCCCAGATCACTAAGTGTTTACCCCATAAGTAAATAAGAAAATATCATGAAATTCATCAAAGAAGACAACAATGTAAGAAGAGAAAAGAGAGTATATGTGAATCTATGAGGACAAAGTCCTGGCATGAGCTTCTCTTCTGCATTGCTTCCTCTTTGCAACTTGGTGTCTACAACTTCTCCTCAACAACCTTCAAATTTGGAGTCCAAAAGATGTAGGGAGGAAGAGTGGATTTTCCTCTTCCGATGCCTTCTCGAATCTGATGTGTTTCTTAGTGTATATGATATTTCTCCAAAATGATATATCTTCTCTCAATGTGAGTGGGGATATATATACCCAAAGGGTTGGACCTTCTTTTGAGCATGTAGCATCTTTCTAGTGGTTTCCTTCATCTAATTTTAGGTAGGTGTTGACCATGTTATGATGTTTCTAGCATGTTCCTTTATCCCCTTGAGATTGAGTAGAGTTGGTGGATTTGCCTCCAAAAGTCTAAATTATTTAAGGTGTAGATCAATGGAAGTTGGGTTGGAGGAAGTGTCCTTGCACTTTCACATTCAACAACTACACACGAGTGTCTTCCTAATCTTTAGGAGTTGGGGGCAATGTTTCTTCCTTGTTCCACAAGAAGGCCATCCAACGGTTTATTAAGTGTGAGTTGGTAGATCTATCTGGTTAGGTGTGGAACAATTGCAAATGTGCAAATGCCTTTGTCGGTCAAAAGACGTTTTGCAAGTGTGCAGAATTGCAGCCTTGCAAGTTTAAATTGGTAGGTCTAACCATATTAGGAAGTGTCAATCGTGGTCCATCCTAGGTTGGTGATTAGGTGGCTTGCTCCACTTGCACATGTGCAGAACATGACCCTACTCCTTCAAAATACCATTGTTTTTTAAAATCAATTGTCAATTTACCAATATTTTCTAGAACTTACGACAATCCAAAATTTTAAAATTTTTACCAAAAATAGCATAATAACCAATGTGGGGGCATGAAATTGATATATAAAAACTTCCTACATGTTACACTAATCTACAACTTATCAATGGGGCCCATGCTCGTGGCATCCTGAGCTATTGCCATGCTCGAAGTGTCTTGGCCTCATAGCCTCACGCTGCTCACTCCCTTCCTCAGAGCAAGAATACTCATCATCTTCAGGTCCAGTGACTAGATCACTGGGCAGCCTGACATTTTTGGGGTTAGAGTGGTGTGGTCCCTACTGCTAGCATCATCAAAAACTGTCCTATTGACCTTGGCTACACGGGACTAGAAACTACGTCTGGCACCTCAAACTATTTGGCTAGTGGTGTCTCAAACTATGGTGGTGGCACTGGAGGCCGCACTCTATCCTGCTCAGAAGTAACCAACTGGGTCTCCTCCATTGACCTCTTCTGCATCTGAGCCATAGTCACTACCATCTCATGGACAATCTCAAGAAGCACTCCTCGTCATCCAGAGTCTGTCTCTGTTCCTCACCCTGGCAATGGATCTCCTCTTTGTCAACCTGGTCCTCCTCTCGGTGCTCCTCCGTCATGTTGTGAGGGGGCAAGTAGGGATGGCCGGCTCACAAACACACCGACGGTGTGGTTGTCTTTCTACTTGAACTTCAGGTGCGAGCCATCCGCTCAACTTCCATAAACACTGCCATGACCCACACAAACACTGGCCAATCAAACTCACAACACTACTTGTGAAATCACCTGGTCGACTACGAGGAAAATAACAATCAGCAACCTGCGACACAAGGTAACAACAACAAGAAGAAGAGATACATAAAAAGGCAAAAATGAAACAACACAACAAGAAAACTGGAAAAACGGGTGTACCGGCTAACGTAGACTGTAGTCCACTCAACGGGGGATGCGGACAACACACACCACAAGTTACCATATTAATTGGCCATGAATTGGCTTTGATACCAAAATTATAACACCTAGATTTGGTCCACGAAGCAAACCGAATCGAATTGATAAATTTTGGCATACAAATTCATAACACATTAAAATGGAGAACCGATACGGAAAGGACCTAACCGCTCAAGGTGTCTAAAGATGGAACCCGAGGGATTTTAATACACAGACAACACCATATTATATTTAAGACATCTATGGCTTGGCTCATGTAAATAGGTCATTCTAGATGAGTCGAATTTACAAATGGGACAAAGTTTCTGGAAAAAAATTGATAGTCTCCCTTGTAAATAAGACAATGGAAAAATTATATAATATGTTTAATTATCATTAAATCATAGAATAATCTCAGAAATATTTTATAATATCATTTAACATTCACAAAAATATTTTCAAGGTGTTATGCCACATTTATTGATTATTTTCATAACATTTAACACACATTATTGCCTGATTTTTACATGTGCCTTTCTCCTATAAATAATCAATTACAGAAGTTTCTCCAACTATGTCCCTTATTCGCTCTATGTATCTGCACAAATAACATGGTTTCATGTACCTGAACGTTTGCACTATCATCAATTCTAGGACATTAGGGCTTGGAGAAAGTTGCATGAAGTTAGTTAAACTTGTGTACCACATAGTATTCCATCTACAAAATAGAGGAAATATAATTAGGTACACAAAAGCTAGTAAACCGGTCATAATGTTATATCATGTGTAGGGTTGCTAAATAAGCGAGTGAGTCGAGCTTAACTTGTGTTCGAACTCGGTTCGAATAGTTTGCAACTCGTTCAAACTTGACTCAAAATCAAACGAGTTTTGAACATACATGCTCGAGTTCGACTTAAATATCTTTTATGTGTTTGAGCTCGAGCTCTGAGCTCAAAACCAACTCATGAAGTTCGACTTAAATATCTTTTATGTGTTTGAGCTCGACTTGAGCTCAAAACCAACTCGTTCATGAGCTCGAAACCAGTTCGATTAAAAGTCAAAAGTACCTCACTTAAAAAAAATGTAATCAGTGTGGATTGAACCCACAACATTGAGTTCATCAACTGGAATATCTACTTTTTCAACTATCTCACTTCTTTGTTATTATATTGTATATAAAAATATATATATAAATAAATAAATAAAATAAATAAATAAATATAATATAATATAATATAAAGACAATATTATTATATCTCTTTTATCGAGTCGAGTTCGAGTCAAGCTACGAGTTGAGTTCGAGTTATAACCGAGTCAAGCTCGAGGCGAACATGACCTTGCTTAAGCTCGGCTCGTAAGATTCATGTTCTAGTCGAGTTCGAGCTCTAACATTTAAATGCCGACTTTCGAGCCCGAGAGCCGAACGCTAAATGCTCATGAGCTGTCTCACTTAATTAGCAGCTCTAATCATGTGGCACGAGCCGACATGGGTCACAACACAAGTTTCAAGGCCACACAGCCACATCATTACAATATGATCCACAACATAATAACCAAAAGCCAACAACACCAAACGTCAGCCTATCATTCATCAAAGACCTTGTGCTTTGTGCACCTACATTGGCCTACGCCATGACTACTCACCTACATAATATAAGAAAACACATAATTAACGGGTTTCACTAAGACCTAAATAACTAATAGGAAAAATATCAATACTGGTAGATGGATAAAATAGTTATCGATGAGAAACTAAAAAAGGACAATAACTCCACCACAACACACTAATCATAAGCAAGCGGCCAATAGGTCAAATCATTATCATAGATAATCTATATATATGGACCTAATAATGACTCACCGTTACATGCATACTATGACTAATAAGGCCTAATTGATAATCATTATAACAATATACAGTCAGGATATACTCGATAGCGATAGTATGCAGAATATTGCTAAAATATACACCGCTAGCAAGTAGTAAACTAATATCGCACACATCTAAGACCGTGACCAAACACCATATGTAAGTGCTAACTGAACCCCTTTGATCTTACACATCCTATCTACGTCAGGTACAAGTCAAAATCTAAACCATACTCATTGACGATACCAAAAACCATGGATGAAAGCCGGTATCTGTCTCCTATATAATCATATCATCATATGTTAATGGAAAAGCCGGGATGAACCAAACCATGGAACGTGACACGATGGCGCATGAAGACTAACGCAAGGGAGATGAGGGGCAGGGTCGCCACAAACTTGCATCAACCATTTACTTCCGGGATTCCCCTCCTACTCCCGGTTTTCCGGAGTCCTCAGTTCCAAAATTACGTCAATACCGGTTTTTATTTTCTGCTTCTGACTTCCGCTCCTCAGTTCCCGGTTTCCCATCGCCTCCTATGGGCGGCCCAGCCACTGGTTTTCCCGTTAAATGCACTGGCCCTTCCCTCTCAAACTTTCTTTTTATTAATTAAACAACAACATTGGGCTAGCGACATATGACAGCTACTATTCTCTCTTTATATATATATATATATATATATATATAGGAAAGTTTTCCTGCACAAAGGGCAGGAAAACTTTCCTGCCTCACATTTCAATCTGGGCCGTCCATGTTGATTGGACGGCCCAGATTTGATTAAAAAACAAATCCACCCACTTCGCCGCCGGCGGCCGGTGCCGGCCGCAGCCGGCCGGCCCGGGGGTGGGGGGGCCGGGCGAGGGTGGGCGGAGGAGGGGGCGGCGTTGGAGAGGGGGGCGGAGGGAGGCGGCGTCGGAGAGGGGCGGGCGGAGGGGGAGGGGGCGAGGGGCCGAGGGGCTAGGAGGGCGGCGGCGGGGGCGGGGCAGGGGCAGAGGGGGAGGGGGTGGGGCGTGGCGGCCGTCACGGCGGGGGCAGGGCAAGGGCAGAGGAGGCGGGGGCGGGGCGGGACGGCGGTCGCGGCGGGGGCGGGCAAGGGCAGAGGAGGAGGGGGCGGGGCGGGACGGCTGTCGCGGCGGGGGCGGGCAAGGGCAGAGGAGGAGGGGGGGGCGGGGCGGCAGTCGCGGCGAGGCGGGGCGGAGGGGCTGGGCGGGCGGCCGTGGCGGCGAGACGGGGCGGGGCGGGAGGAGGCGGGGCGGAGGGGCTAGGCGAGCGGCCGTCGGGGCGGGGTGGGGCGGGCGGCGAGCGGCGGCGAGGGCGGGGCGGCAACGCGGCGGCGAGAGGGGGTGGGGCGGGCTTGATGATCTGGACCGTCCATGAAATCGGACGGTCCAGATCAAATTTTAATTTTTTTTTAAAAAAACCCATACATCTGGGCCGTCCTTGTAATCGGACGGCCCAGAAATGTGTGGCGCAGAGAGCTGATTTCTTGCCTCTGGCGCAGGAAATCGGCTCTCATAGTATATATATATATATATATATATATATATATTATTTCCATGACAACAGCACCTATTCTCTGCATTTGGTCGTCAAATCTCCCGCCTTGTTATAATAATATTATATACCATCTGGGGTTTTGATAAATAGACGAACCAAACTGTTTTAATCGGCTGGCTATTTCAGTCCATTTCCACTAAATATTAATTTTTATGGAAAAACATTGGAACTTTTTAAAAATTAAAACCATTTGATCCATCAATTTTATTCAGGAATTGTAGGACTTTATTTATTCATTTATCAAAGTCGATTGCATATATATTTTCTCTCTCTATATATATATATTAAGAAAATTGTTATATGTATATTTTTTTATTAAAATTTATTTTTAATTTTTTCTTAAAATTTATAACGTGACTCTGTAAAGATATTGTGAACCTTCCCCGTTACGATTAGAAATATAAAAAATTCATTTTGTTTTGGAAATGTGAATAAGGTAGCCGTAACGTCAAAGGGGAATGACGGCCCATAAAAACAAAACAAGATGTAAAAGTGGACGAGAAGTTAGTTAGTTGGCTAAGGGCTTCAGGCCGGTTTCCGCGCGTGCCACGGTGACACTCCGGCTTACTCATCGATGTGAAGCCTCGTGGGCGGGTGGCGGCGGACGCCGTTGGGCTTCGGACATGTGGAAGATGGTGTGACCTGTTGATGGGCGTTGGCATCCTTCACGTGGTCTACATTCACGATCTCACGTTATTCGGTTGGATAAAAAAACTATATCCTACATCATCATAACAAAATTTAAATTACCTTAAAATGAAATATAATTTAGGCTTCGTAAATAAGAAAATGTAAACTGCAATTGTTCTCTTTATCTTTTTGATATTTCTGGCTTTTCGTATACGAGTTTTAGCATACCTTTTTTTAAAAACTTTCCCCTTCACAAGGTTGCGGTGAGTTTTAACCGGACATTAGACCATGTGTTAATTATTTTTTAATTATTTTAAAAAATATTATTAAGGATGATTTCTAGTTAATTTTGAATAAAAAATCAATTACTTACCATCAAAATCTTATAGTTAAGATTAGTTAAGTTGATCGTGATACTGTCAAAATTAAATTAAATTAAAATATTCATATAATTCTCTATTTCATATCTAATCACTTCTATAACTATTAAATAACCAATTTATTGACCAAAAATTATTAGTTCATTTATGTAATTATTATCTCTTTTATACAATTATTATTTATTAAAAGTTTAAATTTAAATCATGCATTATTTATATCCGACAAAAGATTCTCAGCTAATTTCTACCCATTTGTCCTCGAGTGAACGTGAAATATGTCAGAAATATCGCCGTCCGAAACACACCGAATTTTCGGCGACTTTTGTTATTGTTTTTAACGATTCCGGCATTTAACACGATTGTTGTACTTCCGGCAACCCAAAAACCTTTTTTTCTCTTGTTCGACCTATTTATAATCTA
>JAURVB010010887.1:0-68145 GCA_033002965.1 Piper betle
CACGGGGCTGTGCTCGAATTTTTTTATAGCCGTCCGATTGAGATCGGACGGCTGAGATTAACCAAACCAAATCACCCCCCCCCCTCCCCCCCCTCCCCTTCCTCTGTTTGTTTCCATGTATAGCATATCATCATAACCAACGATTAATGAAAATAAACAATCATTTTAAATAAATCAACATCACGCCATTAAAGAAAAAGTTTTTCTCAATTCAATTTCAACCCGAGGAAACATGAACGAAAGAAAGACATCCCAAATATCCCATTCCACATACATCTAAAGAAAGGACCCTCAAAGTTCACCTCAAATCAATAAGCAAAACAATTAGAAATCAATTATTTAATTTTATGGGATTTTATTGTATTTTTTTATATTTTTATGCATGTATGTCGTAATATTGACTCGAGTCGGGAGCGAGTCAAGTTTTAATTACAAAACTACCCAACCCTATGTTTTTCCCGACCTTCTCCCATGTTTCTTCTCCTACCAACCGATTGCCCCCCACCCCCTTCTTTCTTCTAGATTTATTTCATAATATTGACACGAGTCGGGAGCGAGTCAATTTTTAATTACAAAACTACCCCACACCTAAACTCACCTCCCGGTGGGTAGACGGAGACGGTGGTTTCAGCAACCGGGCGGCGGGCAGCGGATTTCGGCCACTCCCCGGCCGTGCAGCAATTGGTGTGCTGTGACGACCGACCTTCCGGCGGGACACAGACGGCAGCGGGAAATAGATGAAGCCTCTCGTCACCCCTGTTTTCTGGGTAATATGGGGCCGGTGACAACAACGCCGGAGTGGCAATGTGCGGCGAGGAAGCGGCCGTCGGAGCGGTCGGAGGGGGAATAGGCAAGGTCGGCGAGGGCGGCGGGGCGGGGGGGTTGGGAGAGGGACTGATCATCGTGGAGGGAGATGGAGGCGGAGGCACGAAACAGAGGAACTGGCTCCCCTCTGGCCGTCGAAGGATAGCGGGCGGCCGATTTTGGGGAGCCCCCGACCGTGCAACGCTTGGCTTGTGCGGCGGGGGACTGCGTACGGCGGACGGCTTTCGAACTAAGAGGATGGAGGGCCGGCAGCCGTCGGCCACCCCTCAGCTATGCACCGTGCGGCGCGGCGACCCAACGGCTGGAAACAGAGCAGCCGCCTCCCGACTGTGCAACGCTTGGCTTGTGCGGCGGCGGACTGCGTGCAGCGGCGGACGGTGTGCGACGGCGGACGGCTTTCCAACTAAGAGGATGGAGGGCCGGCAGCCGTCGGCCACCCCTCTGCTGTGCACCGTACGGCGCAACGACCCAGCGGCTCGAAACAGGGCAGCCGCCCCCAGACCGTGCAACACTTGGCTTGTGCGGCGGCGGACTGCGTGCGGCGGCGGACTGCGTGCGGCGGCGGACTGCGTGCAGCGGCGGACGGTGCGTGACGGCGGACGGCTTTCAGACTAAGAGGTTGGAGGGCCGGCAGCCGTCGGAGACCCCTCGGCTGTGCACCGTGCGGCGCGGCGACCCAATGTCTAGAAACAGAGCAGCCGCCCCCGACCGTGCAAAGCTTGGCTTGTGCAGCGGCGGACGGTGCGCGACGGCGGACTTCTTTCCGACTAAGATGATGGAGGACCGGCAGCCGTCGGCCACCCCTCGGCTGTGCACCGTGCGGCGCGGCGACCCAACTGCCAGAAACAGAGCAGCCGCCACCGCTTCACCCCATTTCCTCCCCGCTTCCTCTTCTCTCTGGCTGCCGGCGATTCGTGACGCAAGCTGACGGCTTTCCGACGAATGGAATGTCAGCTCGGCGGACGTCGGTGACCACTCGGCCGTGCAGCGTCCGGCGCGGCGACCCAACGGCCGGAAATTTGGATTTCGACCGCCTCCCCGCTTCCTCTTCTCTGACCGTCGACGTTTCTTCAACCCAGCCCGATGGCAAGCCGATGTAGGGGATGGAGGGCCGGTGGCCGTCGGCGACCCCTCGGCCGTGCAGCGTCCGGCGCCGGCGCGGTGAGCTGCTGGCGGGAATGGCGGGAACAGCACCAGGGACTCCCCCGCTTCCCTGTTTTCGTTTATTTACTAGGTTTGATTGCAGCCGTTGGATTGAATCCAACGGCTGCAATCAAACTGCAGCACAGCCAAGTTAGCTGTGCTGCAGTACACCAACATTAAACCCTATATATATATGGGTTTAACGCCAACATTACACCAACATCCAACGGCCGGGCAGGTAATTGGGTCCGCAAATTTGAAAAAACGAAAGGATAAACGAGAACGGCTCTCATTCAACAGCGTATAGTGCGCTGCAAAAACTTGCAGCGCACCATAACACTCCTATATATATATATATATATATATATATATATATATATATATATCTTACTTGGAGCACATCACAAACCGATTGGGCACTGCAAAAAACAATCATAGTTTCCTTAATAATATACACTACTTGAAAGTTCTTAAGAATAGTAGGTGTCCAAGTGGTCGATCAATTTACCGCTTTACCAATTGTTTGAATGAAATTAAAATCAAATAATTAGGTACTTTTACCAATTCAAAATATAATAAAAATGGTTAATTTATCTTCACTATTTTCTTTTTGAAACAATAATAGCTGGAGCCTCTATTATTATAGTTTTATTGATTTACCATTTAATTAATAATAGTTACTTATTTTTTATATTAAAATTTGAAAAAATAACTATTAATATGTTTAATGAAAAATTTATTGTAATTTTTAAAAGTTATTTAATATAAATATATGGTATTAATGCTACCAATTTTTTTATATTGACATAAATTTTATATTGAGAAAGATTTCAAATCTAAATTTACCATGATTAACTATTTACCAGTGGTAAAAATGATCCAAAGTTAAGTAATGATAGATGGTGAAAAATTAAGCAGTGTACGCATAATTACAAAAATCGAAATGAGGCGTTAAATTATATCGATTCATAAAAAATCGGATAAGAATGGATTTATTTGAATTGGTCAAAATAAATAGGTTATTAGTTATAGAATATATTATTTTAATTTTATAATGCCTATTATATTTTATAATATTTTTTCATAATTTTTTAAAAAATTAAATTATTTAGAGTTAATGCCCCACCGTTATTGCCTACCCCCGTCGCCACCCCTTTTTTCGAATAGACGAAACATATGTATGATGCATGCATATTATCATATTATCGCCAATTAAATTTTGATACATATGCATGGTTATATATGATGCTGGCATAATTAAAATTATATCATTTAATTAAAAGATGCTGGCGTAACTAAAATTATTCATTTAATTAAAATATCATATATCTATAAACAATAGTGATTAGTGATCTAATCTATGGAAATATGAACGCACTTCAACTTTGTCATTAGACAAAACAAGTTTCTTTACTTACCATTAAATTTGGGATTATCTAACCTTGAAATATATTTAACTGAAAAACCACCAATATTTGTACGCCCGTCCAATTTTAAATAGGACCGACAAAACTATTTTGAGTATAGGCTTTTTAACAAACGAAGAAACTGACAGAATTGCTCCGGTAAAAGAACAGAAGAGCTCCTCGAGTTTATAAATATAATATAAAAAAATTTCACTCTAACCTTCTTTTTTCTTCGTGTCCTATTCCACATTTACAATTTTAATATATATATTTTTTGACATTTTTTAAACTAAATAAATAAAGGCGTTTTGTACAAGATGATTAAAAATGAGATATATTAGTCCCTTAATTTGTGAACTAAGTGTCTAAGTAACATCAAAACTCGTCATCTCGATTTGAACTCAAGAATCAATGACTCGGTGAGCTGAGTTCCGACCCACTCAAACGAGCCTAAGAAATCTATAAAGGCCGCCGAGTCCGACCAGGATTCATCTCCCCCAAATTCCCCACCCTACCCTCGCCGCCGCAAACCGCCTCGGACCATCGCCACCGGCGGCCTCGCCGCCGTGGAGGTACTGTTATTGCCCTCGAGCGTCACTCTTCCCCGTTCGTTAGACAATAATTCAGGAGTGTACTGTTGCTGGTTTTGATTGAATCAGATGTGGGAGCTTCTTTGAAACGAAGAAAGTCTACTACTTGGTTTGGAAGAAGATGAGTATCGTGCCCAAGGAGACGATTGAGGTCACTGCGCAGAGCATGGGCATCACCAATTTGTCCCCCGAGGTTGCTCTTGCTCTCGCCCCCGATGTTGAGTACCGGGTCCGGGAAATAATGCAGGTGCACCGTTTCGAAAGATGATGTTTTTTTGAATTTTTTCATGTTGATAATTGTGATTTGAAATTGATGCTGGGGATTGTTTGTTCTTGTGTAGATTGCGAAATTTTGCAAATTCCATGTTTTTGCTTCTTCTTTTTTCGATTTTTGTTGGGAGATTTGAATCTGGGGAAATTTCTGGTGCAGGAGGCTATCAAGTGCATGCGTCACTCAAGGAGAACAATTTTAACAGCGGATGATGTAGATAGTGCACTTAGTCTAAGAAATGTGGAGGTACCTTGGCGTTTAATTTTGTAAGAGTGTTTTTATTAGTGGTTTGATTTACGTGTACATTTTGTATTAATTGTGCGAATAATCTTCTACTCATTGTCATGATTACTTTTATGATGAATTTGAACTATTAAAATGACCATTTTTATGGGTTTGTTGAATGTGACTTGATGGTCCTTCACTTGTTCATACTTGAACTTATTTCTGTTCAGCCAATTTATGGTTTTGCTACTGGAGATCCACTGCGCTTTAAAAGAGCTGCGGGACACAAGGATTTGTTCTACTTAGACGACAAAGATGTTGAGTTTAAAGATGTAAGTGTTTATTATCTTGTTTGCAATGTTCTGTCTGTTTTGGCGGCTGAGAATCATTTCTGCCTGCTTTGAATGGAAGGTTATTGAAGCTCCTTTACCCAAAGCACCTCTTGATACTGCAGTAGCTGTTCATTGGCTTGCTATTGAAGGAGTACAACCAGCAATTCCAGAAAATGCTCCAGTGGAAGGTGCATTTTTTTGTTTTTGGCTGAGTTCTTCTGAATGCTTATGTTGTAGTGACTCATTTGTTGGAGTCTTTGGGGTTCGTTCTTTACCTGTACGGCTGTACCTTGTATTTTGAATAGCCTAAAAAAGAACAAAATCCTGGCAACTTAACTGTTTAGTAGGTGATGTTTTCCTTGTATAAAATTCACCTTAACTGTTCCCTTACCTTTTGTGTATGCTTCCCAGCTCTTGTAGCTCCTTCAGAAACCAAGAAATCTGAACATGGGAAAGATGATGGATCTCCTTTTGACATGAAACTTCCTGTTAAGCATGTCTTGTCCAGAGAACTTCAGGTGTTTTAAGTAATTCTGCTATAGGTTTTTTATTATTATTTTTATTTTTTTCTGTTGCTATGACATCTCATTGAGCTCTTTGGACTTGCAGTTATACTTCGTTAAAATTACTGAACTTATTATCAGCAAATCAGAGTCCAATCTCTTTAGAAAGGCATTAATAAGCTTAGCAACTGACTCTGGACTTCATCCCCTTGTTCCTTATTTTACTTATTTCATTGCAGACGAGGTATTTTGTTCAATCAAATGTAATCTAGTGAATTGGGTTTAAAGTAGATAATGACACTGAGTTCATGGGTTTTGGAATCTATGAATGCCAGGTTACCCACAATTTGAATAATCTCCCCCTTTTGTTTGCTCTCATGCGCGTTGTCCGTAGCCTCCTCCATAACCAGCACATACACATTGAACCCTATGTAAGTTTCCAAGGTTGTTTGTTTATTTTGATTATATATTTTCATAAGTAGTCCTTATAATGAGTTAAGTACAACCAAACAGAGGTTTTGTTATGAATATGGGATGACAGAGTTGCCTATTGTTCCTTTGCAGAGGATTTGTCTTCACAAATTAAAGTTTATGTTTGTTTGAGATCGAAACCTTTGTGATTATGAGGAATTTTTTACATCCTTTGTTTATAGAAGCAAAACTGGAGCATAATTTGTTTGCACATGCTTGTTTGTCTCTAAATACATTCTATGTGAACTACATAGTGTGCATGCATTAAATGTTCGACTCAAGATTGGGCACATCTGTTTGCTATGTATGCATTCTCATGTGTTTTTCCCTTTTTCCAGTTGCATCAGTTGATGCCATCCATTATAACTTGTCTTGTTGCAAAGATTTTGGGGAAAAGAACTGTTGATGATCACTGGGAAGTTAGAAATTTTGCAGCAAATATCGTGTGCTTTGTATGCAAGAGGTACAAATGAAATCTGAGGTTTCTAGTATTTTTCAGTTTATTGCCAGCCAAGCAATCTTAATTCTACACCACTATACATACTCGTGTGAAATGATTGTAGATATGGGCATATGTATCCGAATCTCCAAACCCGTGTCACAAAAACTTTAATTAATGCTTTTTTGGATCCTGCCAAAGCATTGACTCAGCATTATGGAGCAATTCAAGGACTTTCTGCTTTAGGCCCCAATGTGGTATTTACAAAGCTCATAACTCAATTTTAACCAACTTTGCTTTATATTCTTTCCTTGGTTTTTTTACAAAAAAAAAATTGTTACCAAGTGAAAATTGTTGGTAATTATCAATCCCCAGGTTCGCCTTCTGGTTCTTCCTAATCTTGAGCCATATCTGAGGCTTTTGGAGCCTGAGATGCTTATGGAGAAACAAAAAAATGAAATGAAGAGGCATGAAGCTTGGCGCGTCTATGGAACATTATTGGTTTGTTTTTTCTTTTCCTTTCTGTTCTTTAACTATTCCTATTGACAATTTTTTACCAGTGAAGTTTTCAATCTCTTTTGTACCGTGTTCAGCATGCTGCAGGCCTGTCCTTGTATGAGCGAATGAAGTTGCTTCGAGGTCTGCTGGCCCCTCCCAAACGTTCTGTCTGGAGGGTTAATGGGAAAATACTTACAAGTAACTCTTTTGTCTGCTTAAATTTTGTTTTATAATTTTTGCCATTCCCTTCTATAATTTTAGGAAACTCTGATCGGAATCAATTTCAAATCTTGTTTTCCAAAAATCCCTACAATTTAATTGCATGGGTGCACAACTTGAAAAATGGCATCGCCACTGACTCCTATAATTCTATTTGGCATGGAATTTTTGTTAGTATTTTTTTCTTTTCTTTTTTTCACGAGGAAATTCATTCTGCCATAAAAATTCCTTGATGGTGTTTGTGCTAGCAGTTCCTTTTGTTTTGTGAACTGTACATTCTCCAGAACATTATACGTTAGATCATTATATTGTTGTTTGTCATCGTTTCTATGGAATTTGATTTTGATGATGAGTGGCTCATACGCTTCACAGACAAACGGAAAGCAACTGCTGATACTCCCTCGCAACTCCCAGTAAAGAAGCAGGCTGTTGATGGTACACTAGGAATTGTTGCTGGCGACTTTCAGCAGGGAAATGGGGATTCATTTTCCAATGCTTCAGGCGAAATTCGCGTGGGGCCATCGACAGCACCAGGTAAGATGTCTATCTCGAATGATGGGGTTCCTACTGGAAGTGGGAGAGACAGAGTTGACAGGCGAGATGGCCAGAAGGCATTGTCGCGGCAGCTTATGCAAGCTTGGAAGGATGACTTTAACGCCGGACACTTTTTGCCCTCCCTGTATGAATTGTTTGGTGAAGGTATTCTGCCATTTGTACCGTCACCAGAAATGTCATTGTTTGTATGACGAAGGCTACCCTTTTCTGCTTCAAAGCTGCGTTTAGGAGAGGGGATTTAGTGTGTATCATTCCACCGCCTTTTCATCGTGTATCATCTGTGGTTGACACTGAACTTCAAGTTGCATGAGATCAGAAGAATCTTTTTGTTTATGTGATGGGGAAAATTGAATTTTGCTACATTCTTTAGGCTTAGTTTCTGTTGACATACTTGTCCATGATAGAAGTTGACACAGGCCGGCAAACTGCTTTCAAAGAGATCAATGAGGGATATAAAATGAAAAAATACAGACCCTCTGGAACAATCTCCATAGCTAAAGTATACAATGACAAATACTAGTAAATGATATAAAATGAATGAGTAAAGGTAAAATAATAGCAGATATCCAACACTCTTAAAATTGAAAACTGAAATATAAGAGGTATAGAAAATGTGAAAGAGAGAAATCAAGATGGCCAGAAAAAATACCTATTAGAACTCCAAATACTAATATAGGTAATTTGCGTTTGGTGAGCCATGAATAATCAACTTCGAAGAGAACAATGTTTTCTGAGTTTTTCCTTCTTCCGGTTGGTACCTCTGAATGTACCGACACGAAAATCAGAAAGTAAAATATCTATTCCCATCATAGGATTATCATCAACATTCCTCACTTATACTTTGACAGTAGCTGCATTAGCTCCCCAGTCTATTTGTATGGCCCCAGAATAAGAAGCTTAGTGCTACCTGTAAAACCAATATTTCTCTTAGTCTTTTAGTTGGGAAGGAGTCAACAAAGTATAACAACAGCAAAATGCATCTCTTTCAAAAAACAAAAAAGATTAATACAAAATAATATTTCTGAACAATTATTGACAGTCACAACTAGAAAAAGGAATCCACTTAAGCAGTTGATGTTTTGTCATGCTGAAGCTGTTTGATGACACATAACCATTTTGGTGTTCTTCATGCAGCCATTGTCTCACAAGGTGTATAAGATGACAAATCAACATTTATGTTTGATGCCCTTTTTTTTCCTTTAGTGGTGGTCTAGAGGTTGCTTTGCCCAAGAAACTTGTCATTTTATTCCTGCAGATCTTGTGACATTCATTTTATAGACGACAACAGTCACTAGTAATACAGATTCATATTGCGGAGCTCATCCTAGTTGGAATAGAGCGTTGACAACAATGAAGCAATTGCTTACCATAGGTGCAAGATTTGCGGCTACCTTTCTGGCTAAAAACTCGCATAGGAGAAGATACGAGCCATGCTACAATTCTAACAAGCCAACTCAAAGGTCCTGGTACTGCCTTCTCAACAGCTTGTGTAAGCCCTTTTGAAGTTAAATCATCTATGGAATATCCAAAGCGCAGTACATTCTTGTAATTTCCCCAAAATGAACATCTCCACTAATAATGAAAAAAATACCACTTCTCTGCGTGCCAGCATCATAAAAATCAACAAATCCATACTATTCTAATACCTAAAAATGCAAAAAGAAAATAAAATTTATGCATGACAAGTACTGGGGAATTTACTTTAATTTGGGTTTTAATTGTTTAAACCTCTTATTTGTCATGGTTTTGTTTTCATACTTTCTGAGTATTACAAACCTTTTATTTTGTATTTTCTTTATATTATTATGTCTCTTGAGTCTATAAATACCATTGTTATATAGACCTTAAATTTCAGATTTAATGATATAATCAAAATTTTAAGCTGAGAGCTTGAGAACTTGGTGTTTCCAACTGTTATCATAAGTTTCTAAATTAGATGAATTGCTTTATCAGTAAACTATGAGAAAGAAGCAAACGTACACGAGTTCTAGTGGAATAAAATTCACAACTTCTTTATGGTCAAAACTTTACATAAAGAGAGTATGCCTGGGAAAACAAACCTTTATAGTCTGTAATTTCATCTAAATAGTTTCACATGAGAGCAATTGAACTTTTATTTGTCAATGAGAAAGATTACAGTCAGTATTTATACATCCAATCTCAAAGACTTGATGAGCACGACATCTATATGTCGGTTCATAGACATTCCTAATTCAAAACTTCTACATTCATTTGTATCCTTTACATTGATAACATGCCTAATTTAGACTTCTTCATTCAATTGTATCCTTTACATTGAGATCCCCCCTCCAGCGAGAGAGAAAATGCCAAACTTGAACACATTCGCAGAGAAAGGACGTAGCAGTAATGCTTTTGTAAACACATCAGCTAACTGATCTAAGGAGGGAACATACTTAGTTTGTAATTTGTGCAAAGCAACCTGCTCCCTAACGTAGTGATAATCAATCTCTATATGCTTGGAGCGAGCATGAAATACTGGATTGACAATTAATTGCAAAGCACTGAGATTATCACAATATAAGATTGGTGAAGACGCTTGATGAATGTGGAGATCTTTTAGGAAAGACAAAAGCCAAGTGATTTCAACTGCAATAATGGCCATGGCACAATATTCAGCTTCTGTACTACTTCTAGAAACAGTTGGTTGCTTCTTTGCAAACCAAGATATGCAATGTAAAAACCATGATTTTTATTACAAGACTCGAACCTAAATATTATGAAATAAATATCAATGAACCAATATGGTTGGTTATCAAGTCGACCGGTCATGGTTCGACTTAAGGTCACCTAGAAAATACCTATTCATGAATAGATGATGGGGTGTGAGAATTTAATGAAGGGGCTTGTTGAACCTAGAAAATACCTATGGATGATGGGGTATGAGTATTTAATGGAAGGAATGGTTGAAGTGTATATACATGCAGGAGGAGGGGATTGTTGAGGGGGGGGAAACTTTTTCCTAGCCGTCAAATTCTTCTTGCCTCCTCTCCGTCCTAGGCGACCTCCCTATTTCTGCGTGAGTATTTCGTCCCTCATCTTAGTTGTTTCCATTAGGATTCTTGCATGCAAGGTTTGTTGGAGACGCCCTGCTAAGTTGCTAGATCCTTAGTCTCTTATGCATGGGGTTATTGTCGACTGTTTAGTATGAACTGCTGCGAGTCTTTGGGGTCGGGTGTTTGTTTTGTTGTGGGTGTGCTGCTTTGCTTCATCCTTCGATTGGCAAGAATTGTTGGGATTTTTGAATTGCTTAGTTGTTCCAAAAATGGATATGTCAGAATGGACCTGACAGTCAATAATGGACATGTTAGAATGGACCTGATAGCCAATAATGGACATGTCAGAATGGACCTGACAACCAATAATAGATATGTTAGAATGGACCTGACAGTCAATAATGAATATGTCAAAATGGACCTGATAGCCAATAATGGATATGTCAGAATAGACCTGACAGCCAATAATGGACATGTCAGAATAGACCTGACAGCCAATAATGGACATGTCAGAATAGACTTGACAGCCAATAATGGATATGTCAGAATGGACTTGACAGCTAAAAATGGATATGTCAGAATGGACCTGACAGCAAAAATGGACATGTCAGAATGGACCTGACAGCAAAATGGACATGTCAGAATGGACCTGACAACAAAAAATGGACATGTCAGAATGGACCTGACAGCCAATAATGACTAATCTCAGAATGACCTGGGAGACCACCTAATCTCAGAATGAAATGGGAGACAAACTTTTAATCTCAGAATGACCTCAGAGCCTATAGAACTACATTGAGCTTGATCCCGACATGGGTATGTAGGCTAATCAAGATTGTTTGATTTCAGCTCACTTAAGGAAGAATGAAAGTATGGTTGGTGGTTCTTTTACGAACTCAAGGTAGGAGAATGGATAATAAATTAGACTTCCTTTTATCTTCTTGTGTATACATGTGGCTTGGGAAACGATCCAAGACTGTGAAACTATTATTATTATGTCTTGACTAACCATAATTTACTTTGAATGAGTCATACTTATGGTTTTAATAGAAATCATGTAACATATAAGTAACGCCCAGACCGGTTAGGGCTGGTCATTACAGGGTTGGTTTGGTATAATTTCGAGTAATGCCTAGCTAGCTAGGCCCACTATATTGTGAAAAATAACGGGTCGTTACATGCAATTTGATCCAAGAAAGGTGCAAAAGCCAGTTGTAGACCTTCGTGCTTGAGAACATCTTGCCCAATCAGAATCAGAATAGGTTGTGCGAGATAAATTAGTTTGAGAAGATAAGAAATGTCCATGATCGAGAGTGCCTTTGACATATCTGAGAATTCTCTTAACTTGTGAAAAATGGAAATCAATTGGCTATTCCATATTTTGACAGGCACTATTTACAACAAACGAGATATCAGGTCATGTAAATGTGAGATATTGGAGGGATCCAACAAGCTGTCTGTACAGAGTAGGATCTTGAAATGGAAGAGAATTATCAGGTGGTAGTTTATATGCAATTGGAGTTGATAAAGGTTTTGCATCAAGTAATCCTGCCTTTTTTCAGTATGGTTATAGCATATCTTTGTTGAGACAAGAATAATCCATAAGAATTAGCTTGAACCTATATACCTTGGAAGAAGTGCACCTGACCAAGATTTTTCATTGTTCACGTCTTGCAAAAATCTATCAAGTAGAAGAGAAGAGCTTCCTATGATTAACATGTCATCAACATACAGGAGTAAGACAACCATATCACCATCCTTTCTAGAACAAACAAGGAAGAATTAGCAGTGCTAGAGTGAAAGCCTTTTGAGAACAAGAAGGAGCTAAACTTATCAAACCAAGCGCGTGGAGCTTGTTTCAATCCATATAGTCTTTCTTAAGATTACGGACAGATGTGGGAAAGGCTGAATTCTTGAACCCTGGTGGTTGAGAAACATAGACAGTCTCCTTTAACTCTCCATACAAGAAGGCATTTTTAAGATCAAATTGAAGAATGTTCCATCTCTTTACAACAGTAAGAGAAAGAACAAGTACACACAATTGCTGGTTTTACAACAGGAGAAAAGGTTTTAGAGAAATCTACTCCTTGTTGATTATAACCTTTTGCAACAAGGCAAGCTTAAAGCCTTTCTACAGTATCATCAGCATTGTATTTGACACGAAAAATCCATTTAGTTCCTATAACTTTCATATCAGAAGTTCTAGGTACCAAGTCCTATGTTTGATTGACTTCCAAAGCTTGAAGTTCCTCTTGCATAGCTTGAAGCTAGCCTGGATGTTCAAGAGCTTCTTTGACACTAAGTGGTTCTGGTTTATTAATTGTAAAAGGAACCAAATCCATGTAGGTTAAATTTATCAATTCAGTTTCAGAACAAGGATCTTTGTCCTGAGAGAACGACTTGTAAGGGAATTCATGTTCATCAAAAATAACATCCCTAGATGTAAAGAACCTCTTGGAAGGAATATGATAGCATAGATATCCCTTGTAGTGAGAACTGTATCCAAGAAAAACACATGGCAACGACCTTGGCAAAAACTTGTGTCCATTTTGGGGCCTTAGATAGGGATAACAATAACAACCAAAGACTTTGAAAGAGGAGTAGTCAGGATGCTTTTTAAACAAGGCAAAATAAAGAGAAATGTTGTGTTGTAAAATTGATGAGGGCCTTCGATTCATGATGTAAACTGCTGTTGAGAAGCTGTGTGTCCAGAATTGAGATGGAACATCACTATGAAACAACAAGGATAGTCGAACTTCCACAATTGTTCTATGTCATCTTTTAGCTCTACCATTTTGTTGAGGTATGTATGGGCAAGAAACCCGATGAGTTATACCATTGGATAAACAATAATTTTGCATCATTGTGGACATGAATTCACCCACCACCATCTGACTGTAAACATTTGATTTTTAGTAAAAATTGTCTTTGAACATACGCATCAAAGGCAAAAAGACATTGTAGAAATTTAATTTATTGCGTAAAGGATAAAACCAAGTGAATCTGATACAATCATCTACAAAAATGACATAATATCGAAAGTTTTCAATAGAAATAATAGGTGCAGGACCCCAAAGATCACAATGTACTTTATCAAATGGATTAGAACAACAGTTCTTATTGTTTGAAAATGGTAAACGAGTGGATTTTGCTAACAAACAACTTGAACAGATGGATAAAGAATCAGCTGACAAGCTTAGTTTCTATCAAATTTGAATTTTTGAGAAGCAAAAGTACATCAGTAGAGCCATGTCCTAGTCGATTATGCCAAAAGAAGATGATTGTTGCTCTAATCTTTTGGAGAAGTAGCCAAAATGCTGCAACTGAGTAATCTTGTAGAGACTATCATCTTTAGATCCTTGAAGAATTACTCTTCCACTCCCTCTATGAATGACAAGAAAGCCAGTAGGTGTAGATTGGCAATCACAATTAAAATCATTTGTGAACTGACTGATAGAAGTAGGTTCTATTTCAACTCAGGGACATGCAAAACATTCGTTAATGTAATCGATCCAGAAGAGGGATGAGAGTGATATTACCAATATGCTGAATAGCAAGTTTCTTCCCATTACTAACTAATACACTTTCAGATCCAGGATAAGTAGTAGAGTTATCAAAGAGATCAAGAGAAGATGTCATATGAGATGACGCATATGAATCAGGAAGCCATTGAGTAACATCAGCAGTATTTACTTGAAGAGCACTCAGTGCTTGCTGGACAGCTTTGGTATCAAATTGAAGTGTTGGTACTCTAAATTCCTTGTTGAATCTTTTGAAGCACTTATGAGCATCATGTCCAGATTTAAGACAAATTTGACAAACTGATTTGAAAGTCCTAAGTGCCTCTTTTAGTTCTTCCTCATTGCGGACTGGTTGCTTAGGTGTGAATGCCACGTTGTTGGAGAGTTGAGATGACTTTGTTGCAAAATCTGGACTTGTAAGCGTTGTAGCAGAAGTGAATCCTCTTTTATCAAAGGAAAACCTTGTGCTGAAGACTTGGATTTATGACTTTTATGAGCAGCAAAGGCTACTTGAGAAACAACATCTGATCCGGCTTGAAGAATTATGCGTGCCTCATAACTATGCAACATGGACAAAATTTCAGAATAGTCAGGTAAGGGAGGCCTAAGAATCATGGTTGTGAACTTCTGATAGTTAGGTCCCAGTCCATTAAGCATCCAAAATGATTTTCGATCATCAGATAATGGCTTTCCAATCGCAGCAAGTTCGTCACAGATTGTTTTGTACTTACGCAAATAGTCATCAAGAGAATCACAATGCTCTTATTTAAGAATTTGAATTTGATGAGTTAGAGCAAGTTCCTTATCCATTGTTGCCTTAACAAACTTGGATTTTGATGCATTCCAAACATCAGCTGCAGAGTCAATGCCAATAACCTGAGCTAAAATTTCTTCACTCAAGGTACCAAATATCCAACCTTTAATCAACTTATCAGTTCTCTTCCAGGGAAAATAATCTGGATTTGGCACTAGTTGAGTGGTGGAATCATGCAATTGATCAAGGATAGTTTGGGATGGTGCAGAAATTGTTCCATCCAAAATCCAATACATCCTTGAGACTCAATGAGATTAGTGATCTGAGATTCCCACATTAGATAATTATTTGCATGAAGACGAAGAGTAACATAGGAGGGTGGATGGATATGAATAGGATAGGCAAATTTCATCAAACATTGTGAAGTCATTGAACTGGATGTCCAGTGACTTGCTGAGAATTAAAGGTAGGAAACCATGGATATGACATTACATGATCAGCAAAGGATGAGTCCATAGTGGATTCTAAAATGGCAGATCGATGAGATTCACCAGAAGAATTTGAAGCCATAGCTTTCTATACCAATAGCAGAGTGAAAATGAATGAAATTTCAGCAATACAGAAATTGTCACCGGAAAGAGTACATTTGCAGACTGCCAGAGTTTTGTTGACGAGCAGAGTTTTGCCGAAGACCAGAGTGTCTTGACGAGCAGAGTTTTTGCCGAAGAACAGAGTGTCCTGCTATGAAACAGAGTCTTGCCGAAGATTTGTTTGCAGAGAAGAACAAGGTCACCTTGCTCTAAAGAATGAAGAAAGAAAGGAGCGGAAGCAGAAATCTTGAAGCTCTGGTACCATGAGAGCAATTGAACTTTCATTTGTCAATGAGAAAGATTACAATCAGTATTTATACATCCAATCTCAAAGACTTGATGAGCACGACATCTATATGTCGGTTCATAGACATTCCTAATTCAAAACTTCTACATTCAATTGTATCCTTTACATTGAAACATGCCTAATTTAGACTTCTTCATTCAATCGTATCCGTTACATTGAGATCACATGCAAATTGCAAAAACTAACACAATGGGGACATTCACTACCAAACCCAAGCAGGTAATGATAATGTCGCAACTGCAATCAGGACGAGCAGAAATACAAGTATAACTTTTAGCCATGCTCCTAAATGTAATTATAAATTTCAGGATGATTTTTTGAGAACAAAAGGATAAGTCTCTTACATTACTCGCTCCTATCAATCTGAACAACCGTTCTCTCTCCCTTGGAAAATGCCCCCAGGATTCCATGTAGAACAATGGGCCAGTAAATGCTGTAATGTTGGAAATTACCTAAAGATAAAAAAGTGACGCAGCATTTTAAGAATTAATCATGGTGTGAAGCACTTGTACATTGTTCAAGAAGAAAGAAAATGACTAGACAGCATAGAACTAAATCAAAGACTATGAGACACATTTGAAAACAAAACATGCAATTCTTCATCTTGTAGCACATATACATGATATTACAGAGAATTATTTAAAAAACATACATGATCTTAAAAAAAAGCTTAAATAAAGTCAAATACCTGAATTGAAGATGCAATTATTGTGATATTTGATGCAGGGCCATACAACTCTTTCTCCAACCAAGACCACTTGGATTCACCTAAAAAGCTTCCATCACTGGACAATGGGTCTCTATAAATACCTGGTGTCCAGGAAAATAATCTGCAAAGGATGAAATCTCAAGTATCTAACACAAATATTAAGATTATGCTTAAAAGAAAACAATGAATGTAGGATATGACATACAATAAGTATTCTGTTTCTTATTGACACAACAGAAAATGTGAGCAAGAAAAAATAGATGTTTCATACTTGTATAAATGGCTGCTCAAGTTGAATTTCTCACTTTGCACCTACTTCTTTAAGCTTTCCATTATAGCTGAACAATAGGGCATAGAACATAGCATGACTTGTGAAGCAAAGTTTTTAACAAATTAGAGCCATATTTGAAACCATAAATCTGATTCAAACTCATGTAAAATTTACAGTGAATAACCTTCCACTGTCTACAACGCAAAATTTGCATCATAGAACCTTTTGATTCAATTTTACTAAGTACTTGTACATCCATTCAAAAACATGAGGATGTCATGTATAAGTAACAAATCTCAAAGGCTACTTCCTACCTTCATGCGTTTATCTTCTGGTCCAAACATATAAGAAGAATAAATACCAGGCTGCCGCCTATAGAAGACCAACATCACTAGCATTCATTAGTTCAAAATTTTCAACTTAAAGGTTGCAGCATAGATCGCACACGAAACAAGTTGCAAAAGAATACTAATAATTTTCATTCACAAATGGAAATTCATCAACGTGAAAATGTGCATTATTCAGGGTACACGAGTTGTCACACAAAATTTAAAAATTGCAAGTAAGGAATTCACTGTGGGTTGCGAGGGTATTCATCCAAAAAATTAAGTAGAAGTCACTGACTCATAATTTTTCCAGAAAACTCCTTTCTTGCATCATTTAATCCATAATCATGGTCGTTCCAAATTCCTATTACCTGATCAATATATCCTTGAATAATACAAGGGAAAATGACTAGCATAGGAAACTTAAACAAATGCATTTTATCAGATAAACAATTAATAGCGTACAAGTTCAACTAAGTTACAAGCATGCACACTTTTGAAACTTCCTATATTTTTTTCCAAAAACAAACCTTGTACATGGTCATGACAAATAAATCAGACGTGAAAGTAAAGCAATCACAACATAACTTGCACGAGCTCTTTGTCGGAGATAAAAGATCCAGGGATTTTTTAGCCTTCTCATACTTGAGATGCATTTCTTGCTCAGAAGGCATAACAAACCAGGGAACAGTTTTCCAGGGACCAATTGTTCTCTCCTTTCTGAAAAGTTTAAACGGTCTTCTTACATCTTTGCAAATGTTGTCACCCAACCAAGTAAAAATCTGAGGGTTAAATTTATTTATAACATTCCAAATTGGCTGCAAATAAAATAGCCGTAATTAAGGGGAAAAAAGAAGAAGAACCATGATGCACCAAAAAAAGTATGTTGCAAGCTCTGAAAATCAGAACAATTTAATAAAGGAAGAAAACATATACGAATTACATCAAAATGATGAAAATTGGCAGAGATGAATGTCAATATGATTTCTTTTCTATGATCATAAAACCTAGAAGCATCCCCGATAACATCACAATGGAAAGGGGAAGTGGCCAACTTCTGAAAACAGCTCGCATTTATATTGACTTCCATAAGTCTGTCATGATAACATGAATCTTACTTATACCAACGCCTAGACATACGCAAATCATTCGTTAATACAAAAAGTTCGAAACATTTTACAACTAAATGAAATGAAGAACCCAAACAGCAAAAAAAAAAGGTAGAAGAGATGAAAACATCAATGATGTCAGACACAAATCATTCTTAAATAGATAAAATTCACAACATTTACACAGATCACTCCTTAACACATCAAATTCACAACATTTTATAACTAAATAAAACACAGCACCAAGACCCTAAGAAGTTAAAAAAAAAAAAGAGGTAAAGGAAACGACAACATGAATCAGAATACACGTTAAGGCTTAACGAACAAGAGAAAGGGGAAGCTGGAACATGTCATATACCTGAGGAGCGCTCTGGTTGGCGCAGGAACCGAAGGCGATCCTGGAAACAACGGTTTGGACGTCGTCGGCGAGGGAGGAGCAGCAAAGTGCGCGGATTGCAACGAGGAGGAGAGAGTGAGGTGCACCAAGAGCTGCCATACGAGAGAGTTTGGCGAGAAAGAGAGGATGGAAGGAGTGTTTATTATACATTACATTACAAATGTTTTCTTTTCCCGCCACCTTCGTACGTCTCATGTGCTGCACGTACCGTGATGGAAGGTGGTCGCCGTCCTATTTTCGAAGGATCGTGATATTATTATTAATTAATTTTTTTTATATTTAAAAAAGTTTAAATTATATTTGCAATATCGACGAGTACTAAAGGGGTTGTCTGATTATATATTGCTTAACATGTTTAAAAACATAATTATTGATCAGTTAGTATTGGGTTAGCGATCTTAGGAGAGGGTTATTCGGGCCAGAGGAATAGCTTTCAAAGTGAAAATATTTGCAAATTTACCACGTTCTTATTTAGCTATATTTGTTTAAAGATATTAATTTTAAGTAGGGGTGTAAATAAGCCAAACCTGCTCGCAAATATTTTATGTTTAACTCGATTCGGCTTGAACTCGTATCAGTTAATTATGTGTTTAATCTCGGCTTAGATAATAGATAGAGCTTCAGTTAAGGGAGTATTTAGTTTGGTTTGGCTCGAAACTCGAGTTTAATGTGTTCAAATTCAATAAAAATACTCGGCTTAACTCAAAAATATATCGAGCTAAATACGAGCCAAACCCAAATACTATGAACTTTGGATGAGTTGCTCAACCCATAATAAATCAAAGGCTCGTCAAACACTCGGACAAGCTCAAACAAAAGTGAAAATATTTGTAAATTTACCACGTTCTTATTTAACTATATTTGTTTAAAGATATAAATTTTAAGTAGGAGTGAAAACAAGCAAAACCTGCTCGTAAATATTTTACGTTCAACTCGATTCGGCTTGAATTCGTGCTAGTTAATTTTGTGCTTAAAAAATACTCGGCTAGAAATAAATAACTCATTAAATAATAAATAGAGCTTGAGCTAAGAAATGCTTAGTTTGGCTTGGCTCGAAACTCGAGTTTAATGTATTCAAACTCAAAAAATACTCCAGCCTCGACTCGAAAACATAATAAGCCAAACTCAAACACTAAAAATTTTGGACGAGTTGTTCCACCCATAATGAATCAAAGGCTTATTAAACACTCAGATAAGTTCAAACATGCTTACAAAAATTATGTTAAATTTAAAAATATTTTTACTCGGCTCAGCTCACTAGTTTACACCCCATATTTTAAGGTGGTAAAATAATATATTTTTTAAAGACCAAGTGAGACTAAATAACAAGTTGACTTATCACGAGTGATGAAATGACTTATTCTAAGGGGATAAAGTGATTGCCCTTTTTTTCATTATCTTGGAATCAACTTCCTTGGACAAGAAACTGTAGATGCCTCCTCCCTCCAGCTTAACCGTTCAATTAGAGTACAAAATTGCTACACAAATACCTCTTGTTGACGCTATTAGGAAGCTAGAAGATTTCATACCCCATATCCCTCGTTTTTAATTTAATTTTGTGGTTTTATAATGATCATGGTTATGTCTGCATATTCTTTTCTGCTTCATCCTTCTTTTGCCAAGCCAATAATTTCGGTTGTTGTGTGCCGTTCCTCTGTTTCGTCTCTTATTTCAAATTGGTGTATCACTAGATTAATAATTAGATATTAATAAAATTAAAATAATTTGTTCTTTTATAAAGCTTGATGGATTTATGATGTGTGGCATAGCTTGTTAGGTAATGAATTTTACACTCTTTTTATCGATTTTTATTTAAAATATAATCCATGTTGATGGTAAGCTTTCCTCTTTTTATCTATTTCCATGATAAAGTATGAATATGCTTGCCTCCTCAATTTTCTATTGGCATTCAAAAGAACATTAGAGAATTTGGTTATTGGTGATTATCAAGGGGTAAGGTGAGTATAATAAATTTGGTCATATATAATGAGAGCTGATGAGCAAATTTTTTTCCCAAGTAAAATTATGTTGATCAATATTCCTTCTTACTTTTAGAAACATCAACGTCGAAACTCTAACATCAACTTCGGTTGCTGAAAACTGATGTGATCATCATCGGCGGTCAATTCTAACATGTACTAATCAACCTTATATTATCTTACCCGATTTTGTGTTTTCTTTTTCACCGCTTGTTGCCACAGGTGCGGTGAAATTCTGAAAAAGGTACGTTTAGTTGTTCTGAAATTATATATAAAATAATAAAATTTTAAAATTAATTTTTTTTTGTTAAAATGTCCAAAATTTTAACCAATTTGTTTTTTTAATTTTTGGTTAAAGCAAGTTTACTTATGTAAAAATTTTACAAAATAATATTTCTTTTTAAAAAATAAAATAAATTGGATTTTTTTTGAAAGATGTACTAAATTTTTTTCTTATTTTTCTACTAGTCAAGTATATAAAATAAATCTTTAAAATTTTGTGCTATTTCATTTTATTATATTTTTATTTTTTATGAAATACTTAAATTTTAGTTAATTTTTGAAAAAATAACATATTTTGATAAGTTTTATGCCATTACTCAAAGAGTTAATTACTAAATCATTCGGTATGAAATAATTTATTGAATTTGACTCAATAAATTACGGAGTCAAATCGACTCGAAAAACTTTCAGAATAAGAAAAATTTTAAAAACCACACTTTACCCCACCCGAATTCCCTGCGGGCTGACCCAGTATTTTTTCTGCATTAGTTGTTATTTTTCTTGGCCCGCGTCAAACTACACGTGGAAACAAATTTGTAATATGCTCCACATATTCAATCAGGTTTTTCTTTGAACGATAATAAAGATTTTTTAAAATTAATTAATGTCTCTTGAATACCCTGCCAAAATTTAAAATAAAAAAATGCATGTACATATTATATACCGACACTTTATGCTGTACATATCCTAGCACATATAGCAAATGTCAAGGCCACCTGATGAAGTTAACATACTTCAATTTCATTCCCAGCGATGCAGACGGGTTTTTATTTCAATCAGAAACCAGACAAACAAATATCAACATCAGCGTCTCTATTCATGATCAGGGATCCCAAAATTTAGGAGTCTTTTCATATATAATAATTTTTCCGTAGGATATCTTATATCAGCTCTACAAAATAATTAGCAACTATATCATTTAGGACTAAGAATTTGCTGTACGAATGAAGTGTTACAACCAAACACTTGACTGACAGATATAAATCATTTAAATTAATAATGTTTTAAAAAATAATTATAATAATTAAATTAGTTTTTTTAATTTAAGTAATCCACATTAATGAGGTAATTACTACACTGGATTTGCTCTAACACTTGCTACATGGAATACGCGACCACCGCTTAATACGTTAGCATATGGCCGTCACGAGTCTCATGGCTCACGCCAACGGAGGAACACCTCAGTCTGTACGCTTTTCACAACTTTTTCTTATTGTTGCCGCTATTGACTGCTCTTCTCCTTTAGGGAGGGAGAATGTTCTTCAATACGCGCATTTGAAGTCGCCGGGTGTGTTAAAAGGCTTTAAGCGCTCCTTTCACGTTCACTCCATGCGTTGCCGCCCTTATTAGCTGCTAGGTGCAATGTATAAGGTGCTAATCGAGTGAGCGAGCCGAACTTAATTTATATTTGAATTCAGTTTAAATAGTTTGAAATTCGTTCGAATTCGACTCAAGATCGAATGAATTTTGAACATGTATGCTCGAATTCGACTCGAATATCTTTTATGTGTTTAAGCTCAAATACACTTAAACTGTTTAATTTTCCCCAACTCGAACTCAACTCGTTCGTGAGCTCGAAACTAACTCAATTAAAAGTGAAAAGTATCTCTCTTAAAAAATATAATCAATGTAGATTGAACCCATAACCTTAAGGTCATCAACTTGAAAACTATCTCACTTCTTTGTTATTATATTATATATAAATAAATAAATAAATAAAATATAAAAATTATATTATTATATTATTTTATCGAGTCGAGTTCGAGTTATAACTGAGTCGAGTCGAACCGAACACGACCTTACTCAAGCTCGACTCATAAAATTCGAATTCGAGTTTAGTTCGAGCTCGAGCATTTAAATGTCAAGTTTCAAATCGAGTCGAGTCGAGTCAAGCCAAACGTTAAATGCTCATGAGCTAGCTCGCTTAATTAGTAACCCTAGCAAATATATATATATATATATATATATATATATATATATATCAAAGATACAAAGGACCTTTTTGGCTAAAAGATGGTTTGTTGGAGATAGAAGCTTGGTTAAACAAAACCCATTGTCACTGTTTCTGTTTTACAAAAATTTCTTAACGAAATTAAATAATAAGAAAAACAAATACAAACACGAACTTGTACTCAAACCGATCAAAAATGGATAAATAAAACTTCAATTACCACCATTAACTAAAGCTCTTGTGAAATGATCACCACCGTATTCCTATGATAATGGTCGATCCAAAAAGAAAGAAGTGTTAACCATCATCTTGAGAAGGTAAAAAGGGGGAATTATCAAAACTGTGGTGAGAAGGACCCCCACTCAAATTTGAAAATTAATTAATAAACCAGTCCCAGGTCCCATTCAAAGTAACCCGAACAATTTTTCATTCAAGAAAAGCTTGGGACAAGTGGTGTGGACAAATATGGACAGCACCTTGATGATCAACAATATCCCAAAATATATATCCCCCCGACCGTTTCCCATTCTTCTAATAAAAAACAAGGCAAATTAAATTAACCGATAGACGTGTGAATAGTTGGTTGAACACGAGTATTTGCAAGATCTGCATAGCTTTAATCCAATTCCGATTAACAAATTAAGAGCAAGAGATAGTCAAAAGTACGTGCTTAATGATGGCGGTCATTAAATAAACAAACGCCAACCATTCTCGATCACGGGTTCATTCTCGACCATCCTGATCTGTTGCTATACTTTTTTCTTTCTTCTATTTTAGTTGACCACGAGCACCGCATGGCATTCTGGACAGTAGAAATCTTGTTATATCGACCATCGAGAAACACATCGAAGCTTCCAACCCATCGTATACGAAGCAGCGAGGTAGGTTCTACGTCTGCTGTTCCTTCTTGTTTTCTGGGAACCTTCACGGATCATTGGAGCTATGCATAAATATCAAGCAATGTGTCTGTGTTCTTTTCGTCACCAATTGGAAGATTTTTGCTCTTGGACAAACGATATTTGCTCGTACGTTGCGGACAGATAACGCCGTTGTCTTAGCTAGCTTTGATCTCTTTCATGTATAAAGTACTCGTAAGCATGTGTGTGTAAATATTCTTCTGTTCTTGCCCGCTTTTTCATTTCTTAGCATAACCCTTCAATCGTTTGGATTAACTTCGTGGATGGTGAACAAAGAAGGTGCAACTTCAAGCAACGAGTTGTCCCCAAAGAAGAAGGAGATCATGATTGAGAAGCCAGCACCGTTAGTGGTCGTGGCAGTCAACAATTGCACGAAGACGCACGGCAAGTTCGAAAGGGTTTTCCGGTACTTCGACAGCAACGGCGACGGGAAAATTTCACCGGACGAGCTCAGGAGCTGCATGAGAAGTACAGTAGGAGAAGAGCTGTCAGTAGAAGATGCTATGTATGTGGTTGAGAGCCATGATTCGGACGGGGATGGGCTATTGGACATGGAGGATTTCTTGAAGCTGGTGGAGGTTGATGGAGAAGAGGAGAAGGAAAAGGATCTGAGGGAGGCGTTTGGGATGTACGAGATGGATGGTTCGGGGTGTATTACTCCCAAGAGCTTGAAGAGGATGTTGAGCAGGTTGGGGGAGAAGAAGACCATGGACGAGTGTGAAGCCATGATTAGCAGGTTTGATATTGATGGCGATGGAGTGCTTAGCTTTGAGGAGTTTCTGGCTATGATGGTCTGATTTCTTGATATTTCATGCAACAGGAAGTAGAATGCATTTGATTTTGGAGCCTCAGGGATATATATTGCATGAGTTATATATATTGACATATTGATTGATTCTTTTAACATTCAATTTGTTTGTTTAATTTGATTAGCATTTTTTCTCATGTTACTGGTGCATGTCTATGTCTATTTATATATAGTCATTTGTTGTGTGTTGTTGGGTCCTTTGGGCCCCCACCTAAGCTTTAAAATTACTATTGGGTCTAATGAGCTTTCAAACGGGACTCTGCAATAAATGTTATAGGGCCTCTCTTTATCCAAAAGCTAGCTTGTGAATTACCAGGCTTTCTCATTAGCCTATATACAAGTCACCAATAACCTCTATACATGATGTGGGATAAACCGAACAATTCTCCCCCTCACACATCATGTCACCCGAATCATCTCCCCTTCACTACATGCAAGGCCCACATGTTATAGTGAAGTTTCAGAAGACTCCAATTCAGGCTAGCCCACCCGAATCATCTCCCCCTCACCACATAGTGAAGTTCCGGGAGACTCCGATTCGGGCTGGCTCGAGGCAACACTAAGCTAACCAGGCTGCCAACCAGGCTCTGATACCACTGTTAGGATTAACCAAACAAACCAAATACAAATCCCCTTATTTCAACATATAAGGATGAAAAGTACCAAGCAAATAGAGAGAAACGACAAGATAATTTTACGTGGTATTTTCCCCAAATTTAGGGTTTTCCACGTAAAATTATATTGTCGTCTCTCTCTATTTGCTTGGTACTTTTCATCCTTATATGTTGAAATAAGGGGATTTGTATTTGGTTTGTTTGGTTAATCCCAACATGTGTGTCCTTCAACTTATGCCTTTTACGACTTTACCGTCTTATCAGTTTTCATTGGGGGTGTAAACAAGCCAAACTGGTTCGCGAGTATTTTACGTTCAACTCGGTTCGGTTTGAATTCGTGCTCGTTAATTTTGTACTTGAAAAAATACTCGGCTCGAAATGGATAATTCATTAAACATCAAATAGAGCTTGAACTAGGGAATGTTCGAGCTTAGTTTGGCTCAAAACTCGAGCTTGATGTTTTCAAATTCGAAAAAATACTCGGCTCGGCTTAGTTCGTCAGTATTATTAAAGTCACGTTGAACTTATATAGTGTTGGAAATAAATTTTTGATTTTATATAAGTTAAGCATAAGCTAAGCACAAGCATTGGCTCGACTCAACTCGAAAACATAACGAGCTAAACCCAAGCACAATAAATTTTGGACAAGCTCGGCTCTGCTCGTTCACATCAAAACTTATCAAGTTTTCAAACAAGTATAAACATATTTGTCAAAAATCATATCAAATTCAAACACAACCCTACTCAGCTTGGTTCGACTCGTGTACACCCCTAATTTTCATACATATGCATATTGGAGTCAAATGATTATACAAGCATAAACTTTCGAT
This sequence comes from Piper betle, assembly GCA_033002965.1. Taxonomy (NCBI): domain Eukaryota; kingdom Viridiplantae; phylum Streptophyta; class Magnoliopsida; order Piperales; family Piperaceae; genus Piper; species Piper betle. The sequence goes on from JAURVB010010887.1 coordinate 25,857, forward strand.
GATGTTTTAGTCAAAAACATATATAGAACTTAATCGGAAACAAGACAAGTACTTTCATTGTTCATGACCTAAGAAAAAGACAACGGAAGCGCAATATATTAATTTTTTTTCAGGATCAAAAAATTCCTTTTAACTGCCTCGAGATCCCAAATTTGATAATGAAAGACGCCACCAAACCTCACCTGCCAATTAATAAACTCATTTATGTATTAATAGCAGATATGTTGTAGACATTATGTATAAACTTTGATAAAAGCTCTAATTATAATTTTCTTGGCCTATAATATCCTTCCACGTGAACATCAGCCTCTCAAAGCTATCTTCCCTATTAATCATACACTGTAGGAGACTTGATCGCTACCAATTATTCATGGCTAAATCTCCACAACCTCCGATCATCGACCTCGGCGATCGCGATGATCCAAGTCGAAGGTCGGCGATCGTAGACGCCGTCAGGGAGGCGTCCGAGAGGTGGGGGCTGTTCCAGGTGGTCAAACACGGCATCCCCACGGCCAACCTGCAGAACATGCTGCAAGCCGCTTGCATCTTCCATGAGGTTGACGACGACAAGGCTCGTCTACCCCTGCCCACCCCTGCTACGCCAGTGGCATACTTGAGCAACCTCGGAGCTAACTATGCTAACCGACCAGGTTGGAAGAATACCCTCACTGTCGAGATGGCCCCCGAGCCCCCCTTCCCCGAAGACTTGCCTTCTTCTTGCAGGTATACATATATACAGATATATATATAAAAAGATGTTATAATAGAGTTTCATATGTACTTTTTCTGATGAACCCAATATATGAATTGAGCAGAGATGTGTTGGGTGAGTATGTGAAGCATGTTACAAGTCTGGGGCAGATTCTGCTCCAGTTCATGTCGGAGGCACTGGGATTGGCGTCGGATCATTTGGAGAGGTTGCAGTGCTTGGAAGGATTGAGATTGAGTGCTCACTACTACCCTCCTTGTTTGGATCTGAATATAAACTTGGGCACAATCCATCACTCAGATCCTTGTTTCTTCACTGTACTGCTGCAAGACCAGATTGGAGGACTCCAAGTTCTTCATCAAGGTGATTGGGTGGATGTTCCTCCCTTGGAAGGGGCTCTTGTCATCAACGTTGGCGACCTGCTCCAGGTCAATTTCATTCAATCGCTACATATATATATATACTCCTAAACAGATCTTCAATTATAAGTATAGATAATGATGTGTTGATGAGAAGTGGTGCCATTAATTTGCAGCTTCTCACAAATGACAAGTTAAAGAGTGCTGTTCATAGAGTGTTGATAAATAGAGTCCATTCAAGAACATCGGTGGCGTGTCTTTTTAGTTCATATCGTTCCAAGGCGTTGCATCGCCCCATCAAGGAGCTGCTGTCCATGAACGACAGATCAATGTACAGAGAAGTTACCACTGGGGAATATACAGTTCACTACATGACCAAAGTGAAGGACTTCACCTCTGCACTTGTTGATTTCAGAGTTTGAGTTGGGAAGTTTTATAATAACTTGATTAAGCTTAGATGGGTTCGGTTGGGCTTGGTCGGAATAAATTGGAACAGAGGTGTTTAACTTGATTTGATTTCAGCCTTTTGGATGTTATTATGTGATTCTAATCAATTGCATTTGACTTTAGAAAGTTGTGAAGACTTGATCAAGCTTAGATGAGTTCAGTTGTGCTTGGCTGGAATAAATTGGAACAGAGGTCCTTAGCTTGATTTGATTTCAGCCTTTTGAATGTTATTATGCGATTCTAATTAATTGCATCTGACTCTAGAAAGTTGTGAAGGCTTTTCTTCCATGCGACTGCGGTCAAATTATAATGCATGTCTAAATACTATTGACAAGAAGTCAAGACTCCAGGGTTATTGGGAATGGGATTCAAAAATTTCGAGAGACATGAAAGTGGGTGATTTTGAAATCTAGGGTTATAGAAAGGTAATTCATCTTATTTTATCCAATTCTCTCTCATTAAATTAATTCAAATTTATTTTTACAAAAGACGAAAAATTTAACTATGACTTTTGCTTTCTCACAAAAAGGTAGTTTACTAACATTATCTACTCTTATTAACAAAAAAGACACTTAATCTATCCCGAAATTACATGTTGGAGAGTCAATTAATTAAAATATAAACAATATAAAAAATATAATAAAAATACCTCATGGGGTGGGTAACGGGTTAGAATTTTGCTAATCTTAATATTTTAAAAATATAATAAAAATACTTTTTATAATAAAATATCTCAAGTTCGAACCCGTCTAAATCTCAATTTTCAAATTCTTATTAATAAGAGTATGTTTAATTATCTTTAAAAAATATAATAAAAAATCAAATAATTATTATTAAACTCATGTTTCTATAATCAATTTGATCCCCGATCCAATTCGAGGGGGCAAACGTCTATGAAAAGATCATTTGGATTTACGAAGTGGTCTCTTGGCTTTATCCATAGTTCATTCTGTAACTCTAAAATCCTATTTTATTTGATTTATTTATTTATGTATTTTTTGATCCAACAGAAATAAGATTTGATCACCATTTCATTCATACATGTACTTAAGATATTAAATTATTACCGTTTATTTGCTTATTCAATAAGAGTTTATATATATAATTAAAATTTATCCGGTATAAGTAATATATGGGACAACATTTTACCTAATTATCTTTGAAAGAGCAAAGTTTCCAAATAATCATCAATTTATTCAACAACCTAGGCAATCATTTTCACCTGTGACTTGTTACGTACCTCAACAGCCCCAGAGGTTTACATAACCAGTGAATTTTCTCAGATAGGTACTCTTATACTTTCATCATTGGAAATTAAAATTCTATAGAGAATTTACAATCTCCATCTCAATAATCCTTCTAAGTAGATTTTGAGTTATACAATCTGATTGAACCGTTGTTCGTTAAGATATGTAGTTATTAAAATAAAATCTTTGTTTTTTTTTACCGATACTATAAAATTCTTTGTAGATACAAATAGTCCTGCATTCGCCTCCTCTTTGCTTCTCTTCACTGGCTATGCATGTCCCAGGGTAAGATGCAATGCCTTCTCTCTTCATCAATAATTCTGGGTTGTACAGAATTCCCATTAAAAACCATAGATTAGCCGCTCCTTTCCTCTATTAAATTACGTGAACTTTCCCTCCAAATTTCTTTACAACATTTGCTGTGATTGGTGTGTGTTTAAAAAGTTTGAAACAGATTTGAGGGGAGGAAGGAAGAAGGAAGGAAAGATCAATCATGGGTGAACACCATCACGACCACAGCAGCCACGGCGGCGGCGACCACCATAACCATCATCAGGAAAGCCCGTTAATCATATGCGATGTATCGTGTCATGGAGGGTGGTGTCTGAGGGAGTCGTCCGACTGCCAATTTGTTGATACATTTCTATCTTACTGTTGCTGCCCCTGTGCTCTGATAGTTTGCATCGTCATAGAGATGGGTTCATGTTTGGGTCTGGTTGATAGAGATCAAGACTGTCACCACCATAGGTTCTAATCTTTGTCATGTTCCACAAGCATTAATTAGCTGGACAATTTAATTGCTTTCAAAATTTTCTAATTATTTGTTGCATTTAGGAACTTCAAGGTTGTTGGCATATTATTTGTGATTTGTTGGTAATTCTCTGTGTCTATATCATTGAAAGCAATTCTATTTCTTTGATGGAAAGCATTAGCCGGGGTCCTACTAATAAGTAGATTTTTCAATATTATTTACTTGAAGGAAAAACAATGAAGATGGGAATTATAAAGAAAACCAAAAACCTCTATTTGTGCTAGCTGCATCAAGTCACCTAGCTAGATTCCCACATAATCAATATATTCAATCACTGGCTAATCAATCTCTTCATCAAGTCTCAACTTTTGGAAGTAAATATGGCATCCATGCTGTTGCTAGTTTTGAGAAAATAGAACATGACATCCTCCAGATCCATCCCTGGGTTCTCCAGCTCTTTTACAATAGCTTCTCTCTGTTTCCCTCAAATGGTAGTGAAGGTAATTAGAAAGAATCCATAAAAGAAGTCTGGATGGCCGTAGCAATAAGTTGTGATATTGCTGCAGTTGCAGATGCCTCTTCACTGACATCAGAAGAAGAATAAGGAAAGGTCTGGAAATTAGCTTGGCATGTATGAGAGCCTGTGTATGTGACTTGGAACGTATAGTAATCGTCATCACTTTGTTGGACTTGTTTCTTAGCTTCACAGCCGAGTGTACTGTGCGTGCACCGGTAATAGCTCCTGCAACAACACATATAGTAGTGAATGAACGCAAGAATAGTGAAGTGATATTTTTGCAACTAAATGATTAAAGAAGGAGATTTCATATTCATATTCTTAGGGAAGTACCCAAATAATAGATTCCTTGTCACAAATTGTATATATATTATATATGAATGAATCCCAATTCTTTTATTAATTTTACATGTAAATCTGTCTATATACTTACTTTCTCGTCTTCTGATTGAGAGTACTCATGTATACGTATTTATCACAAAAATCTCATCACAAGAAGACCATACAAGTTGACAAAAGCCATAAAACGCCTTCACAAAAACTGTGAAAAGGCCTTCAATTTTAACAATACAGCCACACCTTTGCCAGAACTTTAACTAGGTCGGAATCTTGTTATCTGCGTCTAGGTTGGGATATTGACTTGTTGCATGCAAAGCAAACAAGAAACACAAAAGAAAGACGAGGCGCTCCACACCATGGCCTTTTAAGCTCTGATTCTTTAGTCAACATGATCAAACACTATAACGTGATAGAGTCTTTCTAAACCCTTCTTATCAAATTAATATCTTTAATCAGTTTTTCACTATAAAAATAATATGATAATCTAATTATAAATTTTATTTAAAAGTATTCTTCATTGATTAATTCCTTTGAAGGAGTTTATTACTTATTTATAACCTCCGATTTCACCACCTCACCTATAACACTCAAATACTTTATTAATTATTATAATTTTTCACACAACTAGTTCAATTTATTAGATAATTGAAATACGAAAAGATAATTAATAATAAAATACGAAAAAATAGTTAACAAAGCCTCCCCTAAGAACCTTGTCCTCAAGGTTCAAAAGTCTAGAAATTGATGGTGGAGTTTGAAAGCTGTCTTCCTACGTAGCATCGTCCAAGAGAAGTCTCTGCCACCAAACAAGGTACTCCTTAACTAGCCAAGGATTACGATGCACACGAGTAGTGATCTATAATAGCTCTCAAAAGTGGGTCCAACTCACCCGTAATAGAACAACAAGGAAGGTCTAGAGAAGTCATACAAGGAGTACCCCCTAAGCTTGGACACATAAAAGACTTACTGAATAATTGCTCCATAAGGCAATGCTAGGCCGCAAGCCACTCTCCAATACAGTCCAAAACTCTATAAAGGTCATAGAACTGGGTAGCAAGTTTGATTAGCCAGTTGGTGAAGCAAAGACCGTGAATAAGGTTGGATCTTTGTAGATTATATCACTTATTGAAAAAGTTACATCTGTAAAACCCATAATTAGAGTCAGAGTTTTATATTAGTGAACCAGTTTATTCGAATTGAGTCAGTTTCATGAATCACGTGCTGAATCGATGCTAATCGTAAGTTATGAACGATGATGGTCAGTTGTACCTGAGTATATGATGATAATGTCAAAAAGATGATGAGAAATGAGTTATCAGTGTATATGAAATTATGCGATATATATATATATATATTTATATATATTTGATTGTAGAATTATTTTTAGGCCGAATAATGCATTAGGACACGTTATAGGGCAATTTGGGTGGGCTCTTAGTTATAGAACATGACATTGTGGTGTTATGGTGTGTATTATACTTTATGGGATTTTTTTCCTATTTTTTAGATTTTTTTAGGATTTATTACGAATTAGTTATTATTTTTTACATGAGTCGGAGTTAAGCCAAATTTTATTTACGATATCAACACCGACCCATTTCTTCCCCCTCCTCCACCCACGCTTCTCTTTCCCCAAACCCTCGCTGCCACCCTCCTTCTCCATCATTGCCGCTGCCTTTGGCCGCCGCACCACCACAGATTGACGCCGCCGGTCACTGCCAGAACATTGCCAACTATTTTCCTGCCGTCTGGCCGTCATCTAGCCTCTTCATTGCGATGCAGCTGCCATGACCGCACAACGCTCTCTTTGCCGATCCCGCCGCTAACGACCGTAGCCGCCACCACTTTGACATCGTCAACCCTCTCGCGACCTTCTCTGACCATAGCAGAGCCAAGTGCCACCCATCCTGACTTGATCTCGTCATCCTACCACTAAGAGCTCATGTTTTGCCCTTTTGGGCAACTGCCGCCTTCGCCAACCTCATCAATGTTGTAGACACGTCTAGATCGTTGAGTCGGTGCCAACATTACCCCAATAGACAAGGAAATAAAATTCATATTAAAATAATAATTATTACATCATTTAACCAAAAAAGAAAAAAAATAATATTAACACCTATTAAGAGGTTCAAATCAAGTACTATAAAAGAGAAAAGTTTCTTGATAAAAGCATGAATGTCTATTAGCTAATTAATAATAATCAAACCAACTCAACAATTTAAACTTTTATTAATTTTTAATTTTTAATTTTCTTTTAAAAAAAAAAGAAACCGTCGTCCCTCCCACAGTTATGATCGTGGCACGCTGTCTGATCTGGCTGCCGTGGATGCTCCTGGCTGCTTAACATATTGAAAAACTGACTCTAACTTATACAAGAATCTATCTGAGTTGTCATGTTGCCGTCAGTTGAAGAAAGATATATATCATCTCACGACCCCTCAAGCTACTTGGATTGTGGAAAAGACTTTTTCCTGTGTGATGTTATACGAAAACAAAATCCGAGTCTTCACAAGGATATGCTTCCATTCATATGGCCAAGTTGATGTTTCCGTTCCTTGTCCCTTCTTTAATCTATTTTCTATCTGTTAACTTGCTTGCTGGAACAATGAAAAACTAATATCGCCAGCCGGTACCGCCGCTTGATTGATTAAGTTGATATAATGGAGTTGCACCGACTTAAAATTTACAAGCTGTATCTTGCCCAATTCGATGTAACCAGCGAGAAGATTTGAGTCTTATTCAAAATAACTAGCTATTTATTAAAGTAATTCAACTCTTAGCATTTATCAATATCACAATTCATATCCGTTACAAAAGTGAAATTATTTTCAGCACTCCCCCACACATACAGGGCAGTTATGTACTTGCTAAATAAGTTTTTTTGGGGCCTAGGTAAATTAAATCTTCTTTGTCACTTATTTGAAGGGGTTTAACAAATGTTTACACACACCTCTATCGGGCTTACACTTAGGGCTTTTACAAACAACGGTACCACTTATTAGACTTCATTTTTTTTGACACAACACCGGTGTGTGAACCTATAAATTGGTGGCTCTATAAGAAGATTTGAATCTTAATCAAAATGATTAATTAGTTATTAAGGTTACTCACCTTATAGCATTTATTAAGATCACAAGTCATATCCATTACAAATGTGAGATTATTCTCAACAACTAGTTATTAGTTGAAAGTTCAAAATTAAAAGTGCATCTTTGAAGACCGGAAATTCTTTCTTCATAAAAACCAAGAAAAACGTGCCGACAACAAGAGGCCTTCTTTTTACGTAGCAATAACAAAAGGTCTTTGATCGTCTAGTTCCTCCTCAACCCGATCATATTCCATTCATGACCAACCACTACAAAAAAAATTGACTTTTTCCACTCCTCAAAAAAAAACAAAACAAAAAGGAAAGTGAGAAAATTTTCTTTTTCGCTACACCTTACCATACATTCTCCATCGTTATTAAAACCATAGAGAAAGAATCTAACATTATACTTATCTTTAAAGATAAACATGTATTAATTTTCTTATTTTTTCACGCCCAAACCTTAGAGAAACTTTACGCCACCTAACTTTTAATTTCTCAGTGATTTTATAGTACATTTTGAATTTATTGAACAGTGGAAAAATTAAAATTTGTGTAGTGAACGTCATGCAAGGTTTGATGTTGTATGATTCGTATGCCAATATTCCTTAATTTATGAACTTGGAACGAACGTACATATGTACGCTCGACGTTACATGCCTAAAACATATATAAAAGTCCCCAGTAAAATAATTGCATCATCTCTGCCGATCACAGCATACTCATGGTGAAATCTTTAATATGTTGTCAAAACAAAAGAAGGATGAATTACTGCTTGATTTTGCCTGACTTTTTTAAGTAATCAAGTATATTTGCATTGGGAAAACAAACCGTATATAATAAAAGAAAACTTCACCATAATTTATGTTCTAAGTGCACTTATTGATATGATTGAGTATTAAAAAATCCACTTCAAATAGGAATATTATATTAATTATTATTTTTAAAATGAAAACAAACCAATAATTATTAGAAATCTACTTTAACTAAGAGTAAATAGTATTGATATTTTCCAGTGCAAATTGGACCATAATTGACATGGTGTAATTTCTCAATTAATGGATTTTTAATTCAACCAGAATTGCTCATGAATTAAAAATTAACAAAAGTATATAAGAATCCTAAATCTAGTAGTCCATTAATTAATAAAACATGGAATTCTTGCCTAAATATGCTGGATCGGACGTCAGCCACGGAAATTTTTTATATGATTGATAATTCAGCTAAAGCTTTGGTCTTGTATTATAAAATCGTATGGATTAAATTAATGTAATATAAATCAATTCATGTAGAGTGAGAATTTTTATTTATTTATTTATTTATTATTTATAATTAAAATGATAAAGAATATAGTCTATCCAAATTAAAAATGTTAAAATATAATAAACTATATTTAATTATTAAAATTTTACTCAAATTATTATTTTTACTTATTAGTACCCAATTAATTAAGATTATTTCTTATTTTAACATGAAATAAAATTACTTTTAATTTTTGCGTATAACTATTGTCTTCTAAGAATAGATATTTTCTTTATTAAAATTAAGTAGATATTTATTACTTTTTAAAACATAACATTAATAATTTTTATAGTCAATTTTATATATTATTAATAAGTTTTAAATATATCGGGTAGTTAATAGTTTTAATCAATAGCATTCTTAAGCTCGTTCCTAATAAATTGGGCATGGGTAAAAAATCTGCCCCCTGTTCCTAATTCACTTGCTAAACACCGATTGATGCATGGGGTATATTTGAAGCTTTTATATATATAGAACATGGTCCACACGCATATCTACCAGACTTCGGCTCGCCTCCAACCACATCTGAATGAATCAGATACTCCATCTCTAAGCGAAACGTCAACTGCTGTTGTCTTCAATATTCAACGTCAGATTGATTGTATATAAGCAGTGGCCAGTACTGCCCTTCCTTTGATTTCGTCGCTCCTCTCGTCACACGACGTGCCTTCTTCACCTACTGATATCCATCTCCTAAAGCTGCCCCAAGGTGAGCAGTTCAACTTCCTCCTACCGGTTTTATAGTTCCTTGGAAGAAACAATGTTGTAGGTTGTGTAGAATTCTCGTTGGTAAAAGTGGGTCTGCAGAAACCAACGTTCTTTCTATGTGATGTGAAGTTGCAGAGCAGATAGCACTCGGTTGAATATTCTTTTTGCTATAACAGATTCACAGGGGAGGAAGGAAGGATCTATGGGCCATCATCACCATCATCATGGCCACCGCCATTCCCATCACGATGAGAGTCCATACGATGATCTTTTCTTATATGGCTGTTGTTGCCGGCCGTGCATGTGGATCGCCTGCATGTTTAAAGGGATTGGAAGATGCATATTCGTTGCCTGTTTCCCTTTGTTGCAGCGCTTGGGGCTGGATGATTGTAGACACCATCATCACCACATGCATTTCTACTGATCGGGTTACTTATTCACCAGCTCTGTCTTTTCTTCATATTTATGTTTTTGGGTCCTTTCATACATGTTTGATTTGTGTTTGAGTTTACTTTTTTTGTAACCAACTCCGTTAAGGGTAAGGTTATAACGGGATCCTTCAAGCAACCAATTTGCTTATTTTCGTATTCTATTGTGCATTGATATTTGAAGGCAAAATACACCCTTACTACACCTCTGACCTTCAAACGATCACATCTTGATGGTCATTTCAATTATGTGGCACTTGAAGATTAGATTAACTCAAAGATCAGAAGAAATACACTTATCATAGAACCACAAGCAGCTAAACGATGAGTACATCTGATTGCTTAAAACAGGTGGCTCACAAGTAAAGCAGCTCATAAAGAGCATTTCATTTTTCACGGTGAAAATGTTTCAAATCCCAGCATTTTTCGTATTTCATCTCGTTTGCCCTGTTATACAGACCAAACAAAGAACAAACTGTTGCAAATTCATCTTACACCAACAAAAAGTGGTAAGTGGTAACACTACAAAATCATGGACGTCTACATTTTCAGTAACTAATAGGAGAAACGGCTATGGAAGGAATTGCATAATGCAATAAGTAGAAATATTAGCCAATAAAAATCGGAGTTATATTTGCCCTGTATGGAAGTTATTGATAACACAATGAAATGACCAAGCTTTAGTCCACAAATAATACACACCCACAGCTTTTGGAAAATTTTATACAAGTATCAGAAAATATGAAACAAAATGTGCGCCTGCCATAAAGGAATGGCTGGTTGATTTCAGCATGCTAGTTGTAGCCTAGCAAAGGGACAGTGTAGAACATAGAAGCTCCCATTAATCATCCCAATCTTTATCCCATTTCTCTTTTTTACCGGATCTAGAAGAGAGGCCATTTTCCGATAGGCTCCGTATCTGCCTATCTGATGAGTTTTCTATTGGTCTATCATCCCAATCATCATCCCATCCCTGATCCCAACCATCCATTGTGTCCACGTCAATTGCCATACTTGACTGTGGATTCCCCATTTCAAGCTCGCGATATGGAACACCATCACCACTTCGCCGAGTTCTCTTTCCAAATTTACAGCAGGCCCAGACACCACCAGCAATCACTGTTGTCAGCAGTAGAGCATATGCTCCATAGGCAGGAGTAACTGTATACGGTAGGTTCTGTAAAATAGAGCCGGCTGAGAAAAGCATGCCTGGTTGAAGAGGACATTTTTCATGTCCAGCATCTATAACAATTTGAGGATTAAAATGGTTCTTGAAGGAAACATTAACCTGAAGAAGCAAGAACACAATACAAATACCATGTCAAAGCAGTGAAATTTACCCCAATTAACATTCACAAATTCACCTACAAAACCCAAACAGAACAAACTGCAAAAGCATGTCGCCCATGCCATATTATCTTAAATCAACTCTACCCTTGAGATAATAGAATTCTTTGAAACATACAAATTTTCATTTCACTCGAGACATTTTCAAGCAGAAAGTGACAACATCTTGTACAATTTCTTAAACAAGCAAAAGATGCATACCTTTACATGATGATGTTTTTCCAACTGAACAGCAGTATTGCTTATATGCAAGGAAGGTGGAACCTTGATCGTTACATTCAGTTTTGTGTCTCCTTCATTTTTTACCAGAATATATACCTTGCCCGACTCTGCAATTATTTAAATACACAATACTGTAATTTACATTACTATCAGCAAACAAAAAATACTTTCATGCACGGTTTTCTAAGTCGGATATTGGTATCGTATCAAACAATGAGGGAGGGGGCATATCGGAAATATGTCGGAGATATGCCGGAGATATCAAGAATTTTTCTCAAAATATTGTAACTATTTTTTTCATAACAAAATTAGTAGTAACAAATGATGTAGAATAAAAAGAAGAATCTAAGTTAAAACAAAGATAATGACACAGATAGCGTGTGTTAAATTACATATGAATCATTCAAATAATTCATCATACTATGATATAAATGATAGAATGAGCACTCCAAACAAGAAATGTAGCTAATCATGTGAAATATAATGCATAAATACAAGAGAAGTGCCAACAAATGTTTCAAGATCATCACCATTGTGTTCATTTTATAAAGAATTTATGCAATTTTCTCAATCAAAAATCATCTTATTGAAATCCTATGTTGAGTATCTTATTTCAATGAGATGTCATTGTTATATTGCCAACATATCTAAAATTAAGGTAACATAGAATATCACCCTTCAATATCATGTCGGCAGCTCAACTGCGAACCTTGCTTTCATGAAGGTATAGAAAAAGAAAATCTAAGGATAACCAGTCTTTGATGCATTAGTTTTCAATACTCAATAGCTAGACAGTACATACCAAAGTGAACTAGACTTGATAAATGAAGATACTTAATAATTGGTATGGTTACAGACTGAGATACTTCATCCAGAACACCCTAACCAACCCCAATATTACTAATTTTGATTCCCTGCTCCCTTTGTCGGAAGCCCATTTACAATATTTTATGTTTTCCCCATTTTTTAATCTTCAATTATGATATCCAGGGAACTATTGTCACAAGGAGGTCAAGAACGTAATATGCCAGAAGAAATAGGAAAAAAAACAATATGAATTAGAATAGACACAAAAAGAAAAGAATAATATCTCAGAGTTGGTAACCTTTAAGCATTATTGAGGGAGAAAATGTTACAATCTTGAACAAAAAATGTCAAAAAACACAACGTCGTGACAAAATTTAACTCCAGTTGCAACTGCAAATTGATGACAATTATGAGGCATCAATAGTTGCATTATTTATACACATAATTCAAATTGAAGTATACAACTTTTAAGAAGATAAAAAAGGAAAGCCTTAGTTTGAAAGCCAGGGAGTCTTCCACATGGATTCAGTGGTTTTGGCTGAATACTTATATACACAGAAAAAAGAGGGTATCATAGACAAGATTAAAAAATAGACATTATACAAAAAAAAAAGAGTAGAAAAAATAATCTTCCACAACTTCAATCCGCATACCCACTTTGCCTGTTGGTTTGAAATAGCACTACAGTAAATATTGCAGAAAAAAGGTACAAGTCCACAGAAAATCTTCCACTTAAAGCTGCATTTCAACAACTAGATGCAAGACTACAGACAAATGCTCCAAACTAATCTTCCACAATTTAAATCCGCATACTTTCATCCTTTTTCCCGGACTAGAAGATACTAAAATAATTCATTAACTTCAATTTTTTGGCACCATAATCTAACCCAGCAACTACAAAAAAAAACTAAGATAGAGCAAAATTACTCAAAGCTAAAAAGCAAATAAAAGTATACCATCCGGAAGAAGGCAAGCACTCAGCCCATGATGATCATGGCAGCTGCTATAAGCTGACGGGCCACAGTCTGATGCGGTTTTCTCTTTATGATCAGCCCCCCTTTTGTCCCCATCACCTGTATTTTTTGAAGAATCATGCTTTCCAACTTGATCACCCCGTAAAGAACTCACTCTTTGCCACCACCGGCAATGGACTCGGTGATGGAGAACCACCCTAAACACCAACACAAATCGAAACCCAGCTCTACTAAGCATAAAAAACATAGAATTCGCAACAACACAACAAAAAAAGTGATAGATAGAATCAAACAGCGACAATCCTTACGTCAATCTTGGCCGGCTCCACTTGGTGACCACCTTCCGAGCTCAAAACACGCACAAAATGGCCCAGAGAATAGCAGGGCCCGCGCGCAACAATCAGGACGACGAACAACAAACCAACGAATCCGTCCCTACCCATCCCCTCGCTAAAACCCAGACCCCCACCCCGTCAAAGAACTCATCTTTCCGACACCATATCGATCTCCACACCTCCACAAACCACCTTCGCCGCAAAATCAACAATAACAGCTCAAATCAGTCCCGAAAAACCGGAAAAAATCCAAGGAACAACCAAATCGTCGAATTTTGAGCTCAAATGAAGATAGCACTTACAGAAGGCGAAGAATTGATCAGCGGATTGGCGAATTGGGAAACTGGGGGGTGGGGGGAAGAATCCGAAGGTGGGGAAGAGCGCGGTTTCGGTGGAAGTCGGCGCCGAAGAGACGAGCTTGTTGTAGGGCGGGGGAGTCTGCGAGGAAAGTCGGGTGGAGAAGACGATGTCGCCGCTTTGACGGCGTTAGACGGCCGGCATGATATGGTTTAACGGCGTTAGGGCGAGAAAGGCCCTAATTTATAGGTTTTCAGATTGCTTGAACCAATACTAAGTACATCATATATATATTTCACAAATGCACATAAAAATATGAAATCTAATAATTTTCATTTCAAAACCTAAAGATAGACCATTTAATTTACTGGCATAGTAAATTTTAAAATAAAAAAATAAAAAATATTTATTATTTTATTTTTAACTGGGTTGGTTCTCTTAAGACCCAATATACCTGCTTGGGTACTAATAAAGATCAAATCCATAGACCCAGCCCAATTGTTTGGGTTGAGTCGAATTTGCTTATACATAAAGGTGTTAGCATCTTTAGTTAGATCAAACCTAATTTAGTTTGTTGGGGAGGTCAATCGGGATTGACTTTTTTGTTTTTGAAAAAAAAGACTTGATTTTCAGGTTTTTTTACGTGAAAAAAAAACATGAATCAAGTGTTTACAGATGAATATTTCTATTTGACTAAGTCATTCTGACATTTTTATGAAAGAGGTTTTAGAAATATTTGTGTATAAAATACAAAGTATATCAATGAAAATTTTAGGACTTCAATCTATAATTTTTAAACAACCAAACGGAAGACCATTTTATTTGGTCAATAGCTTTTTGTAAAATAAGACTGTTAAAATTTAAAGAAAAATCAAATACACTTGAGAAAAGTCCATACAAACATTCTAATTATTTTAATACCTCGCTAGACATGGATACACAAAAATTTGTTCACTAACAGGGAAGAAGATTCTTTGCTATTTCCTCACTAAATCATGCATTATACATACATGTTTTAATTAATCAAGGAAGATCAAACATATGTCCTCACTAATCCAACTTGCCAATTATACTCTAATAGTCTCTCTTGTTCATAGAAAATTAGCTCTAGCAGATCAAAATGAACAGCAACATATTCGATGCATCATCTCCTGTTACAACATATGCCCACATCACCAGTTTGTGCACTCTTATCATATGGAGCAATGACAGCTTAATTGAACAAGAAAATTCCTACTCCAAACTGGCCGGACATATAACCATAGTACTGTAATATATATATATGCATTGCTTAATTTATTGACTCTGATAAGAAGTACCCATTTCTCAAAAATTCATGCAGGGCAAGTTGGTTGAGTGCTTGCCTTTTTACCTACCTGTATCATCATCTATAGTTGAAGAAAATATTTTAACAAACTTCTTGATTCACATTAACACCGATTCATCTGTGATAGGGAAATCAATGTATGATCTGTGTTCTTGGGACGGCTCTTCTGAACATCTGATGATAGAAAAGACAAGTGTGGATGCCACATTATAGCAGTGAATCTTGTGTGTAGTTGAGCTACTCAATACAAGCACAAATAAGCTATGCAGTTCAAGCTTGTGAATCTACTTCCCCTGCATGAAGCCTGAAAAATCTTATCATGTGTGACCTTAGCTGAAACAAGTAAAAAACAAGCTCTCATGGCTTCTGATAAAATAATTGGTACGCAAAGATTGAAAGATATAAGAAACAGCCAATGAGGTTATTGTCCGTCCATTTTATGCGCTAGCTCCATACTCCAAGTTCCAACCAGGAATTAGGAGTTTTCCCATTGAAAGCAAATGTATATATCAATGGATCATATTGGTCAGATGTAATTCATTCATGCAGAGGGACCAAAAACGGGGAAGGGCCAGAAACAGGTGAAATCTAGTAGTAACTTCAGTAAAATATTTCCAGACTTCTCGTAAAAAGACTGAGCAAAATCACCCAAGAAAGGGACTTGAGATGTGAGGGCATGCATGAAACAGACCCTTGCTTATTTGGCAGAGGGTAGCTGGTCATGTTTCAAACACTGAATCTTTGTAGACCTCAACCATTTGATGGATTGGATCTGTGATTACATTTAAGAGAAATGTGAAGCACCCATGAAGCTCAAACCCGCAAACAGAATAAGATAAAACATCTAATAAGCAATCCGGCCTGTTCCTGTACAAGTTCATAATGAACCCATTTGAAAAAACCAAAGAAAGGTGACAGCACCCAACACCTTTCCACATGTGTTCAACCAATATACAAGCTACCATGGGTTGCATTTACTATCATTCAATTCTCCAAAGCCTTATATTCAATGCACTATCAAAGGTCCCTACCAAGTGCACCTCTTCCCCCATTTAAATGACTCCTCAATTGTCCCATGTACACTATCGGTTTCAAACCTCTTCAACTACGTTATTCTCGACTTCTTTCTTCTCCAATCAGCTCACGATGGGGAAGAAGAAGAGCCTTAGCTCCTTCTTCAAGCCTAGAGATTACAACACCAAGCCGGCATGGCCATGGCCTTCATGCAAGCAACGACCCAAGACCCTCTCTTTCCGGGCAGGCAAAGACATGGTAAACTCGGTCTGCTTGCACCTAACATCCGACGAGGTCCACTCTCCCTTCTCTTGCTTCACCAACTCGTCTGAGTGTCCGAGCTTCTCCACCGATCAATCGGAGATGTCGACAGCGGCCGGGGACTCGGCCGAGGCGGTGCTCCAGGCGCTCCGTTCCGACCGCCTTTTCTTCGAGCCGAAGGGGGTCGGCAAGTGCATGGTGGAGGAGGAAACGAGTGAGGTGGTAGAGGACGGGCCTTACAAGGAGAGTGTGGTGATGGCCGTGGAGTCTGATGACCCTTACGAGGACTTCAAGTCTTCAATGGAGGAGATGGTGGAAGCTCATGGGCTCAAGGAGTGGGATTGCTTGGAAGAGCTTTTGCTGTGGTATTTGAAGATGAATGAGAGCACGATGCAAAGGTACATTGTGGCCGCTTTGCTGATTTGCTAGTGGAGATTGTTGCTTCAAACTTGTACAAGAGCAGCGAGGATAGTGTTTCAGAATCTAGTTTTGATGATCATCAAGGAAACAATGAATTTCTTGTAAGGTGATTGCTGCTATAAATTATATATAGTTCATTAGCATATAAAACATAGACATATATATGTAGAAGATCAGACAGATCTCCTAGTTTTATAGCTGTTCGAAGTATATTTTAAAGTTCATTTCATGTAGCTTGCTAGCTCTTTTTGTTCTTGCCCACAAAAATTTTGGCCAAGGATTATGGTCATTTGACCGAGATGGTCACCATATTTACTACTTATTGTGAGTTCATTTATTGATTTGAAGAAGTATTAATTAACGGATGTCAATTGATTAAATAACTTCATAAGATAACTGAATTTATGATTTTTTAACATAATCAACAACGTCCTAATCAATTTCTTATAAAGAAAGAACATACGATTATCGTATGATATCTACACTTAATCTCGTGTGACATTAAGACGCGCAATAGCCAGCAAATTGAACAACGAGACGGCTGCACCAACTTTTAAACAAACCATGAGACAAGCAGAAAACTACTTGAATTTACTGTAAAACAATCACAAAACAACATTACAAAGAATTTAATCAAGCAAAACCTTTTTGGTCTTCTCTCATGGAAGTTGGGGAGAGTTTTGGGCATGAAAACCGAAACAACAGACAAAAGTTGGATTAGCAAAGCTAAGCTACGGTCAACTAACATTTCTATATAGCTTTGGCTTGTTTTAGAACTCGGTGCAAAGATTCTTGTCAATGGCCGAAGCTTCTAAAACCTTGTTTTTCGATGTATTATATTAATAAAAATGCACGCTTAACAATACCCATAAATTAATGAGACCAAACACAAAGTACCTGATCACTGATTTTTGAGTCCTCTGATTAATAATTAAGAAAAGAACTACCTTTTTATTAACTCGAGGATTCTAATTACACTCTTCTTAATTAAGCTCCAGAAATCAAGTGGGTAGAATTGAATCCAACAGACCATGTGTTGGGCATTGATAGGCTGTTCAATCCAAAATGTGAACTTGTTAAATCATCTTTGATTAGCATTGATAAGTACACATGACACACACGACTAATGACTTGTGGTTCGTGTCCGACAAACACTAATTAACACGCAACCCCAAACAAACAAAGCCTAGAATGTGATCAAGTTTGATAGTTTTTGAAATTTTACAACATTAATGGTCTTCGTGATTATGAATGCATTTAATGAACGATTAATTTGGACTCGTTTAGCTCTGCCCCCACTGTAACACATTTAATGAGCCTGTTTGAAATATAGCCATGAATGCCAGACCCGTTTATCATCCGATTATTAGACCAACCGATGCATGTAATTTTCCAACCCTATGCAAATTTCAAGTTTGATCAGCCATCAACCAAAATAGTTGCTACAAGTAGATCCCCAATTGGTTTTTGAAACAAGATTAACAATTACATTTGATCAGCTAATTATTCTTAATTGTTTATATAACAAACGAGGAAGACAATTGGATAATAACTTTTTACATCTAAAAAAAATATCATCGACTATATTAAATCATTTTTAAAACTATAACGTAAATTTACATTTAAGATACGAAAATATTTAGTCTTACATTTAATACCTATTTTTTTATAAAATTCAAAATATAATACTTATTTCTTATAAGATTCAAAATATTAAGAGGAATGAACTTGGTTACAAATGGTTTAGGTCCACCCCAAACCTGTGTTAGATAATGAAATGTGTGGGCACGTATTAAGAGGGCTCACAAGCCATAAAAAGAATTGTGAGGCACCATAATCACTATTTCAATATTAAATGTTGAAGAAGTGATTGTTGAAGTCTTAGTGACAAGCTGTATCGTGAATCGTTGCCAAGCAGTTCCTAACGCTGGTTGCTATTTCTAAACTTGACACATTGATTGCCATTCATTGCACAACTTACTTTTCCAAGGCCTAAGTATACTTGTATAGATTTTGAAGAAATGTGATCTCACAAGCACACAATTTAAGATTAGGCCAGCTAAATTTCTTTATGTCCTGGAAAATAGTAACTTATAATGTGAAACGCTGAGTATAACATGTAAGATCATGTAATATAAAATAATAAAATAAAAAAAATAAAAAAGCTTAATGTTTCAACAGTACATGCAAAACTGATTTGCAGAATCCACGTTTAGCATGGTAGGACAAAATGTTATAAACAAATATATTTCATGTAATGTAAGCAGTAATACCCAGAAATACGTACACTATCAGATGATCAAATTGCAGGTTGAGTATAATGAAGCTGCAGCAGCCTGCACTGCGCATCCCCTTTCATAACCATCTTCTTGATTCATCCTGCTCATAGAATGACAAGAATTTTTATGTTTCTTATACTACCAATGGCTATTGAAGTGCAAATGGAATATGACAAACCTGGGGCCTTTGTTCATTCTATGGTGTTGAGAATCATTTGAAGGGAAGGAATAGCAAACCTCGATCACAATGCTCTTTCATTTCGCTCACTTGTTTTAAAGACAATCCCTGATTACATTCCAAGAAGTTTTGATAAATTGGCACCCACAGAAAGAGGGACAACAAAGAAGATTCCTAGAAATGTTTACCAACTGAGTTTCTTCTTCGTACAGAGCTTTCTCCATTTGAGAAAAGATGGATTGCCAACTCTCCACATGCACTTGTGACAAATTGTGGGGCTTCCCAAGTCTTAAATCATTCTTTTCTTGCTGGGATACGGGAGTCTTTGAGAACAGAGAGGACAGTTCCCTCTCGGTCATATCTCTGAATCTGCTCCTACTTCCTTTTATCGCTACAAAAAGGATTGTTTTAATAAAAAGAAACCAAATACTAATTGTTTTAAATTCATTTATAAATTGTTCGAATGATAAAAATCACACAAGTTACCAGCTAGACGCCCTCTTAGATCCTGTTGAAGTAGTTCCAACCATTGTGAAGCAACTCTTGCCGCTGTAAATTATCAAATGCTACATGTAAGTAGTGTGCTAGATACAAAAGAGAAAGTCTGATATGATTTCATAAATGTCAAGAGAGTAGAGACAGCCGACAAAAGCCTCCATTGCTAATGAGTTGAAAGTACTCTAACCTTCAACTGAAAGGGAAGAAACACTTTCTGGGTTATCTGGCATGCCACTGGAAGACACAAAACTTAGATTCTTAGAAGTAGATGACAATTTCGAATTCAACTTCTCAATCTTCTGCTGGGGCCTCCTCTGGATATAAAATGATGAGCTACAACCGGACTCGTCTAATGCATTCTTTTTGCAGTTAGCAGTCGATTTCGGATTACCATTAACATTGTTTATACAAAACGGGCCTTCTGTACACGTCTGTCTGCTGTCTGCCTCAAATTCAACATTGTGTATAATATCCTTCATTGCCTTGTCTTCTTTTTTACCGACACTTTCGCAGGTTCGATGGGGCACCTAGTCATTGGCTTCTCGGATTTACTAAGATCTTCAATGATTGAAAAGACCTGCTTGCTATTCCTAACATGGTTGATAATCCCAGGATCAAGTCCACTAAGCAATCCCCTGGGAGCTGCAACTTTTGAAAATTTGTTTATCTGTTCTTTCTTTGCTAGCCCCATCATTCTTTTAACGGTATCCTTTCTATGTTTTTTGGCCCGACCTTGATGCCTTGGAGAGGTCACCCTTCCGTGTGAAGAAGAAAGAAAACCATTTTGCTTCATAGCTTTCCATATCTTCATAGATTCACTCTCTTTCTCATCCCGACGGGAAGGATAGGTCCGGCATTCCGAGTATTCTTTGCCTTTCATACAGCCTAAGCGTTCTTGAGCAGATATTAAAGCAATTTTCTCAGGAAGATTGGGAACGTCGACTTTGAAGTCCAAGCCAAAGCCTAACGATTTAGTAACTGTAGGTTCGACTTCTTTTCCATCTCTCTTTGAGCAGGTCAATTCCTTAGCATGTGTAACATAAGAAGAGCTGGTAAAATTACTGGAGTTGTCCACAACGTGCATTGCCTCCTGTGTTCTTGCTAGCTTTGTACTATATTCAATCTCTGAGCTAATTACTTTGTCTGGAAGATTTATGAAGACTAATGTGATCAGAAACTGGGCAATCCACATTTTGTATTCCCATATCTGCAACAAGAAAATATAGCTCAAGTTGGAAAATGTTTAAAACAAAACATCTTGATCGAGCATGTCCACTAATCCATGCCGAAAATCAATACAATAACAAGCACGTATGAACGCTTGGATAGTGTACATTACAGAATAAACAATTGGCAAATTGTTGTATATGCCCATTCCATACATCTCAATCTTCAATCAAAACAAGTAAACAGAAACTGGCAAATAGCCAGTATAAACTACAGAATGAACTATTAGTCAATTGGTGTACATGCCCGTTACATACATCTCAATCTTCTATTAAAACAAGCAAACAGAAACTCCAAATCAATAACATGTTGGATTCAAGCACTTCAGTACTCAAACGTAATGATCTAAAATCGAGTTCATAAGGCAATCAAAATGGCACAATTTTACACAATCACGAGCATCAATGACTCACCTAGAGAACGCAGCACCGACTCCAAATCACGCATTTTCACCCTCGTTCGCCCTGCCTCATGCGTCTGCGCGAGCTCAAACTCCAAATCACGCCGCTTAGCATCCTACACCAAGTCCAAATCAGTTTTAAAAGAGAGAGAGAGAGAGAGAGAGAGAGAGAGAGAGAGAGAGCAAAAAAACAACTATTTAAGCTACAATCGTTCTAAAATTCCCCAACCCTTCAAAGAAACTTCAATGTCGTAATTCGCATCTATGCTGGACAGATAAAAAACGAAGCACCCAGATCCGGTGAAACCAACACTGCCAGACCTCGAAACAAGGCCGTTTTCGAAGCGGCAAAAGAGACAGGAATGGGCACGAGTTGGTTAACATTCATATCCGAAGATCAGATTGTGGATAGGAGGAGGAGATTGGGTCGTGAGAGGAAGAAGAGGGAAGCCCGCCATTGACTTGCGGCGAAAAGAGCTTCCATTTTTCCTTCTTTTCAAATTCATAAAAAAGTCCGGGAAAGGTTAAGCGAGGGAAGGTGGCGCGCGCGCGCCTGTGGTCTTAACCGGGCCGGATCTTCTAGTCGGGTCGGATCTTAAACCATACTGATCAACAGGTAGGGCAGCTCCGAGTCCGGACAAATCTATGTCGATCACCTAATAATAGGGAAAATTAATAATAATAATAATAATAATAACAATAATAACGAATACCGGTACCAAAATAATCCGCAGCAACGATGATAAATGGGATTGAGTAGTTCTGGTGTGGAAAATTGTTTATTGGTTTTTGTAAATACATTTAAATTAAGTATGCTCCTCATAGCTTAAACTCAATTGAAAATATTAATCCATACTATAATGCTAGCCAGTAGAATCTTTACCCTTTTCATATTGTCATTGATGGAAGTTTTCCTCTCTCTTTTGCCTACTTGGGGCCTTGCTGTTTATGATTGCTAATGGATCTCTTCTGTACTCAAATCAAAGGCTCCTAGATGTCAAGGAGCTGAACTAGAAGCCTTGTCTCAAACATTGCGTTATGTGAAAAGCTTTAATATTGTTTTTTCCCTTTTTTTTCCCCATCCATTTGAACTGCTTAGGTCTAGTAAATTTTGTAAACAATATAGATGACCATTTAAGCTGAATAAACTATAGTTTGGCATGATGTTTATGTAAGCTCAAATTAAGCTCACTATGTGGTTGTCTAGATTGAGATGGATAAGTACCACAATTAGTATGCCCATTCACTAACTGCTTCGGCTAGACTTTTGCATTTTGATCCTATCTCTTATAGATAATTTGGTTCATGTAGAATAATACATAAATAAATGTAATACTCTATAAAAATAAAGTCAGTATTCCTTTGAATTTTAAGAAACATAAATATTAAGTCTAACAATCTCGCTAGATTAGCTTGTTCTGAACAGGGTATGCATTATGACTTGAAGTCAACGTATTTTTTGTGAATAATCATAAATATGCCAATATCCGCCTCTGTAGTTTTAGTAAAAATTTCTACTTCATTTTATGAATATATCATAATAAACTTTTATGCAATTTTACAATGGCCCCCAAAATATGTCTACTTGAAGAATGCTGAAAATACAACCGAAATTGTTAATCTGAAAGGCAGGCGGGCGTTTTAAAGGCGAAGCACGTCAGGACTCGAACTGAAGAACATTATACCATGACATAAAACAAAATAAAAATCTTCGGATTTTAAAAAACTCAAGTCGGATAGAAATTGAGATATAAAAATTATAAATTTCACCAACTAATCTTCAACAAAATTTCATTGGTTCTAACCTTTAGAACCAACAAAACAAATCTTGTTGCATTATGTTTGAGAATGAGTAAGTTTGATTTGCGTTCCGCATGGTAGCCTGCGTCGAATAATGAGGGAGCGTACCAGCTTGCATGGGTAAAAAGACAGGCCGTTGTTGGGTTACGACACAATGTGGTGCACACCTGAGATAAAAGAGTCGCAGGTATTTGATATTTCTCTAAGCCTCTCAATCTCCTGCTCCAATGCCTCTTTTACAGCTACAAATATGACATGAATGTAAGCTTCTGATTGAAAGAAACCACATAGAAAATAAATATACAAGTGAAAAAAATTAACTCAACTGCTTCAAGCAAACCAAAATGGTTTACATAAATGCTGCTAATGTCCCACACAGCAAAATTTTCATAGAAAAGACATGTTATGATCCCTAAGCTAGTCCAACCAACCAACAAGTACACCCTGGCAGAACAGGAAATTTGCTTAGTGGTAGCTTCCTTTGCGAAAGACAGCTGGAATTTGGAAGCATGTTTCTAAATATAATTCATTTGAGAGTTAAATGTTTCCAAATTTTAGTATTTTGATCTACTCTATCTCCATAAACTTTTTTGCTGGCAATGTTATTTTAAAAAAAAGATCAGATGCCAGAATGGACTCTACCATTTTTTGAATAATATGTAACAACAATTCATTGTTTTCTTAGTTTTCTGCAAATATGTTACCAGACACTGTTATTTTGAAAGAACATCCATCAGTCCGTCAATCATGATACTGAAAGTTTGTGCCAAGAGTTTGAAGTGACGTCCAAGTCGTTTATTCTCATAAATCAGCAAAACAAATAGGAAAGTTTCATGCTGAGACTATAAGAATATCTTATATATACATATATATAACAGATATTCTTATCGTTATATTATACCAGTATCTAACTATCTATAGACCTCTAACTCAAAGGAGAATAAGGATAGAGCTCTGAATAAAGGGAAACCAAAAACAGTTCAAACTGAAAGGAAAATAACTTGCGGCAAGAAGTGAAGGAACAAGCGGCAGCGTCGTGTAATCAATGAGCACAATTAAGAAAAACCAGAACTGATTGGAGCTTGTTAAACTACAGAATCCCGGTCAATAATTTCAAACCGAGAAAGCATAAGCTACAAATCTGGACAATAACTTGTGACTCTATATCTGAGATCAATGCAAATCTTACAATGCCTTTTGTGCTTCAACCAAGTACTAATATCCTAGCAAAGAGAGTCAAGTCATGTTCCAAGGATTTACTGCCACAAGTTTCTTTAGCATATAAAATGAAGGTGAGAACGTCATTTGCCAAACTACAATGTAGTCACAGATATGCAGTCACTTACCATCTTGCAGTTGCGTGTGCTCTTCCTTAGCTTGCAACCTTAGTTTGAGTTGTGTGTTCTCTGTCAACAAGTGTGCTGTATCTCTCTAAACCATAAAGACAACAGCAGAACATCAATCATTTAAGTGTATTACGTACACAAGAATGTTCAGAGCTCTATGTAAACACTATTTCAATATCCTCGGTCTTCTCAATGATTACGAGGAATCTACAGAAGCATGTTACCATTTTTTTTTTAATTTAGAAAAGGAAGCAAAACTGCTAAATGTGTATATTAAGAGATGCTATATGAGTAACTGATTTTACAAATTCAAAGCCTCCATTGTCTGTTAAGCAAATTGAGTAATTTTCTTTGCTCTTCTTCTTCTTTATCTATGTCTATTAACATTCTTAAACTGAAAGACAAGGACCAAAACCCTAGCTAAGCTTAGTCATGTAATATTTTTCTATCTCATAAAAGTACATTACCATATAAAGCTTGCGTAAACAATTATAAGAGAAGGGTGAAAATTGGAGCTGAATCAAATAGAATTGAGATCAAGACAACAATTAACTAATTTGAAGTCCTAAACTAAACTGAGGCTCATTGTCAGCAGAAATCTAGTCTCCAAATTCCAAACCCTAGAACATATAACAAATTTCCCAAAACACCAACTCACTTTGCATCTACGACTATTGCTTCATTTCACTAACTTGGAAAAGAGTCAATTGTGCAGACAAGGTGTTAAGTATTTAAAAGTATATAACATTTACCAATATTTTTAATGTGATTTTGTACTTCCCGGGTAATAACATTATTAATTAGGTGATATTTCTCGTTATATTCTAGTTAATTAATATTTTATGAAATATGCTTAATTTTGGAGTTTTAATGCAGAAAAAGATGAAACAAATTAAGCTTAGGATTTGTTGGTCATAGCATTGGACCCCACCCATTGATGGCTACAATTTTTGGTGTTGGCAAAGCTCGATGAGGATGGCTATACATAGCTTTGGCGCCATTGTCGAGAAGTTAGAAACTTCATTGGACATCATAATCAATTAGATCCACATCGAGTTGTGGAATTCTTCCTCGAATTCTTGTATCTCCTTGGTATCTCATCTTCTAAATAAAGGGGTGGTCATTTGTTGTTTGATATATCTCAACTCTTGGCTTAGGAGTTTAGTGAAAGAAATATTTCTAGTTTTTGTAATATTTTTTCCCTTTCATAATGAAAACTAGTTTCTTCTTTATATTATTTTCTATTTTTATTATGGAGTAGTCTTTTATTTCATTCTAAAGAAGAATGGAACTTAACATGGTTTAATTGAATTCATTTCAACCTCTTACACTTTTATTCAATTGGATTGCTTGAATTATTATGTTCTTAATACTAAGAGTAGACTAATCACCTATTACTTAGATTATGAGGTTTAATTAGATTTCGGGAGGAATCAATTAGATTAGTCATTGATAATTGATCATACGACAAGTCTTTTGACTTATTTATCATTATAGTCGGGAGATACACAACACCGTATGCGATTATAAGGTAAATCTTAATGCGTTGTTTTGTTGATTAATCAATTATCACTGGGAGGTAGAAATTGAGGCAAAATAATAAAAGTATGAAGTAGCGGGAGCCACCATGTCATATAGTTATCCTAGATCGACAATCTAAGAGAATAGAAGATAAGAGTAAGATGTAATAAAGATTAGTTTTATATTAAGGAAAATTCGACTCTAGAACGAATTTTATCTTAAGTTAAAAATTTATGTTCTTGTTGTTAGTTTTACTCTCAGTTCTATTTTCTACTATTAACATAAAGAAATTCATCTCTCTATGGGACGATACTTAAATTTATCATTATATTATTTTTTTTGACCGTATATACTTGCACGTCATTGAAATTATTCGAACAGAAGGTAGCAGCTTCTTTTGAAGTGATTGAACCTTGTGCTCAAGTTCCAATAAATATTGCGCCTTCCTCAATTTTGATCGAGCAGCAGACTGTTGTTTTGCCAAGATCCTGCTTACGTCAACAACCATGGAATATGACTATATGGAATAATCGAGCAAGGAACTCTACTAGTAACATTCATCTAATCTATACATCTCTCCTATTTGATAAAACCAAAGACAGTTCATGTCGTGCAATGTGCAGCTTTATTTCTTTTTATACATGTCAAATTTCCTTCTAGATTTCTAATTAAATCATAAACTTGTAACAATCAATAGTTATACTACAAAACCTCTAATTCAAGGAAAAATGGACCCAAATAATTCCAAATGCATATAAGAAAATAAAACCAAGCATATATGAAAGAATCTTAAACAAAGTACAAATCAAATATTAGTACACATAAACACTTCCAACACGTTAGCATTTTAAATCATGTAAGCACAGACCAATCCCACCTACGCCTAATTCACATAGCATTTACAAATTTTTAAAATGTATGTTTTTCTCTACACTTGTTTTTAAATCCTAGTTTTTTTCCGATCTGCCATCTTTATAAGAAATTCAACGCCGCAACAAAATACATCAAACTTACAACGGATGATGTTGCATGGGTAATCTTCTAGTTGCATCAAAGTCAAATCAAAGTCGGGCCTTTTTAGTTAACATTATCACAATGCAAACAGATTAAGTCCATAAATGGTTCCAAAAAATCGACCAAGATACTAATCTCACCAACCTCTTTGCCCGTTTCGGATCAATCAAAGCTAGCTCGGCCATCTTGTCCGCCGCCATGGCCTTCTTGACCTCCGCAATCTCCCCGAACACCTCATCCCCTCCCGACGCCAATACATACACCGCGCTGCAGTGCCGGTGCACCGCAACGTCCGGGAAACGAGACTCTTCGCCCTTCTCCGCCGGAGCTCTCCGCACAACGCCGTCGACGTCTACGAAGGAGGAGCACAGGTCATCCTCCGATCCGACGATCTCGTCGCGAAACAGAGGTCTTTTGGGATGTGGAAATGGAGGTCGGAGTGGGCGCGGCGGTAGTCGACTGCGGGGCGGCGGAGGTAGGCGGACCCGACTCCCGCACACGCATTTTCTTCTACAAAATGGTAAAACGTATATAGTTTTAATTACTTTTTACTAACTTTTTACCAAGCAAGTAGTTAAAGATTTAAAAAGTAATTAAAGAATAAATAAACGCTAATATAACTTCTAAACATAATAATAATAATAATAATAATAATAATAATAATTTTATCTTAGACTAGAGGTTGTATGAGTAGAATTAATTATTAGAATTTAGTAAGTATTTCGGTTGGATAGAAGAGAATTAACATGAAGTTTCGGTGAGATCTCTCGTGGACCAGACTTTTGTAAATTATGCGATAGAGATTTTTATCGATAGTTATAGAGAAATCACCTCTAATCGCTAAATAGAGAAGATCGTGAGAATGGGTTTTGACGCTAAGTAGGCCATCCTCGACGTCATTCCTCTCCCCACATGCTTCTTTTCCTCCTTATCCTTATTTTATGTGATCTCATGCATGACATGTAATTTTTATCTGGTTGTTTAAATTTTGAATCTACGCAATCCTATTCAACTTTAGTGGGCAGTAGTTATATTTATTGTTGAATGATTTCATAAATTATTATCAAATTATTATCAAGTGATAAACTATCTAATATGGTTCTAACTATTTTATAAGGTTCATGATGTATAAACTAAATTATTAAATTATAAGTTGTGATATGAGTAATATAATTCAATTATGGGATAAAATATCATTGGTTAATGGGATATTATCTAATTGATTGTTAGGTATAAACTTAAGTATTTATTAATAGGTTAATAATTTAAATGAGTTATTAAAATGTAATAGTGAGATCATTACAATCGTTGGACCTTAATAACACAATTAAAATAAATAAAGTTTGAATTTTTAACGAGTTAAGTAATTTAAATGATCTTACGAGTAATATCCTTTAAATTTTCATATAACCTATATTAAATAATTAGATATGACGATCTAACTAATCTTAGGATGATTAATTAGAATTAGTGAAAAGTTAATAAATTATTGTTAATATATAATCAAATTATTATTGACAGAATAAGTTACAGTCATTTCTTAATTGAAATTGAAGTGTGATATTAATTAATAGTGTAAATAGTAACATACATTTATAGAATTAATAGGATTTTCTTAGTTAAATAATTAACACGTCAAGGAAAATATACTAATATTAATAATTAAATATATGCTAGTATGTCAATAAATTATTGTGTTTTATGAAAAGATTAGTAAATATTTAGTTATAGTTATCTGACGGCAGGATACAATTTGAATTAATTGTTATTAACTTTTTGGTGGTTTAAGTTTTAATATGATTTTATATTTATGGATTGATAAATCAATTATTAATTAACTTTTATAAATTCATTATTTTTCCTTGGTGTGTGAAATTATTCTAGCATTCATAACACTCATGTAGATCTCGTTGTGTAGGATCTAATCCGGTTCTTTTCCTTAGATTAGAGTTCGCTTTTGCTGCTCGCGCATAAGTTCAGATATATTTCAATTCGAGGTTTGTATAATTACTTAAAATATTGTATATTCCTTTTGGCAGCACTTGAACTCAAATTCGACCACCATGCGTTGAGCGCAACTAGAGTCAAGAAATTGACTCAATCCAACACGGGGTCGCACCTTTAAAATTATTTGAAAGATAAAATACTTGTCCTCATGCCTAAAGGGGTGAATGGAGCAATGATGCAAGATGACTCATTATACACTTGTGATACCATGAAAATAACATGTAGGTCACGTAGATATGTGCACATACATATGATTATAGCTAGATGGGGTGGCTATCCCTCCAGGCCTCCCAACATAATTGGAGTTTGACATAGGCTTATAATCACTAAAAGACTTAATTAATAATGACATAAGAATATATTAACTTATTTCATGTAATTATACAACTTAGTAGTTTTATCACTAACGCAATTTTGTGACTACAACTTCATATCGATGGTTAAGGGTGTAGTTGGCAGTTCTCTTACCAACCCAGGTTAGAAGAATTAATGAATAAAATTAGACTTATTTTGTATTATTTGAATTATAATTATGACTGTGAGAAATGATTTGGAGGCTGTCAAACTTACTTTTGCATAGTTAATTTATCTTATATTATTGTTGCACGTTATATTTAATATAACATGATTTATTTTATGATTAATAAATTCTTAGAAATATTTAAATTTTATGTTTAATTATTTTTGTTACTTCAAGCATAATTATTTGTCATATTATGATGTATGTGCTTGCATTTTTATTTTTATATCCTCTACATTTTTGGGTAACCCTCGGCTGACTAAGGCAAGTCGTTATAAACATATTAGGAGATAATGATGGATTTATTTGAACATAAATATTTGTTTTATTTGCTTAATATATAAAATAAAGGCTGCTGGAAATTTTTATGAAATTGTCAACGGATGTAGAGGCACTTAGTTATGGAGTTAACATTTAATTATTTTGATTTTAACCACCTTAAATCCCTTGTAAGCATTTTTCTAGATTATTTTGTTGAAGATTTAACACAAATATTTAAGAAATGCAAATAATCTCTATATTTATTTCTTTAGAGAGAGATTTAAAAATAATTAGTTAGGGTTCTACAAATAATAATATCCTTATATACAATTTCATATATATTAAGATTATGAATAGTTCTTTTAAATTTTCCAAAAAGTCATTGGAGCTGCATGTCATGATCGCTATACTTTTCATATTAAAGTGGATAGATCATTGTGTAACAGTAAATGAGATTACGTTGCGACAATGTGGATTAAAGCACTAATCAACATGAGTTGTGGGTAAAGAAGAAGAAGAAGAAGAAGAAGAAGGAGAGTTTAGCAACTAAAATCGGTACCATATCACACATTTCCTCTTTCATCTGGTACTCAAACATGTTTTGGGAATGGACTTTAAATTAAGCTCTACGCAATTATAAATTAGTAAAATTTTGATGCCAACCTTTCTCATTTATCCCGACTTGGGACTAACAATGCACCGTATCATATACTTACACTTCTCATTTGTCCATAGCATCTAATTTTGGCAATCAGTTCATGCAAAACTGATGTTGATATCTATACATTTCATGCTACAATCCATTATACTTATATAACCGTATTATCCTTGGTCGCATTAGGGAGGCCTAGACGAGATCATCATCTTTGAGGGAAGGGAAAAACAAGTGGTCACAAATTGCACCAGCTCATATGGTGATTGAAGGGGAGTCTTCTTCAAGTTTCCGAAAATTCTTCTAAGCTTCGCTGCTCATCAAACCACAAAAATAAGAAGTGACAAAAGATTCAACCTGTTTGGTTTTGGGTGACAAAGAGCAGCATTTGCTTTAAGTAAATGATGATCATCAGGTGAGGATCAGGTACCCTAATCACACATACTTTTACTTACTTTTTGCTTTGTCTTTCTAGTTTTCCCACTGCAATCTATGCAATTTTTTCCTTCACCCCCAATAGTATTAACTATGATGAAACTTGAAAGTGAAAGAACACCTAACCTAAAACGTGTTAGCAAATTCTTCTTTCCTCTATCAGGTTCCCAACCGCTTGATAGCTGTGAGCTGATCATGGGTCGATCTCTTTTCTCTCAGAGGGCAATCACAAGAAAGGCTACCTTCGTCTCACAAGGAAACCTGGTAAATGAGGTGCAGCTGTGCATAGACAGGTACTTTCTCTCTGTTTTCCCAATGATTTTAATGCCCAGATCTGTCCAACGTTAAGAATGTTAAGAGGCAAATGCCTTTATCCGTTCATCTCAACCATTCTTTCTCTTCCTTATCCTCGAAGGCCAGAAGATGCTGATTCAACGTCTTTGTCTAGCTTGGAATCGCCCCCAGCGTTAGCCCTTCTTCTCTAGCAAAATACATCTTCCTCGTAAGTCTTGAGATTAGGAGGAACCCCGGTTCAGAAAAAGCAGAAAGGAGCCTACCCTCTTCCCCTTTCTTGCTCCTAACTTCATCTAGGCCGGCAAAGTCTGCACAATTTGATTGATCTCTGTTCAGTTGTCTGCTACATGTCGAGTTGGTGCTGAGGCCATGGAAACTCATCTCAACCACAAGCTGCACCACCATAGGCTGCTCCTCGGCGTGGACCCACCTGCAAAGAATGGCACCAGGGCCCATGGGTCCAATTTTGGGAGCGAGAACAATTTTGACACAAACATGGTGATCATACTAGCGGCCTTGCTATGTGCACTTGTATGTGTCCTTGGCCTCAATTCCATCATTAGGTGCGCGCTGAGGTGCGGCCGCCGGCTGGTCGAGACGCCGGTCGAGGCAGCGGCTCGGCTCGCCTCGACGGGGCTCAAGAAGCGAGTGCTCCGGCGGATTCCGGTCGAGGTCTACCGGACGGCAGAGGGGGCCTCCGGAGCCAAGGACTGCCCAATTTGCCTAGCGGACTTGGTAGATGGGGACGAGGTAAGGGTCCTACCCAAGTGCAAGCACGAGTTTCATGTTAAGTGCATCGACATGTGGCTGGCGTCGCATTCGTCGTGCCCGACTTGCCGGCAGTCCTTGCTGGAGTCAGCCGGAGTGGCGACGGAGGCAGCACAGCCGGCAGGCACGTCGGCGCATCTGCCCTCGGAAGCCATGCCAGCTGGTGGGGATGATATAATCTAAGAGAGCTGAGTAAGTGGCTTACTTAGGTCAGGGATTTATTCATAAATTGTAAGGTTTGATGTTTATCATTTGAGTGTTTTTAATTGGTAAATTGATCGGATACTAATCACCATACATATGTGAAGTGATAATAATTTGTGAGCTCAATATACACCGACAGGTGATCCTTTTAATTTTTGATTGATAAGGAAATATGAGCTAATTTTTTCTGCATTTTGGAATAAGTTGTGACATGGAATGTGTCTCCATGATGCTACATTTCAAGTCATTCTGGTTGGTGAGGAAAATTTTCATGGTGGAAGTCAGTTCATCTACCATCTTCTCCAGTTATATAAGAAGGGCTGATGTGCATTTGATGAGGAACGGAGAACACGGATTTTAAAGAAACACCACCAATCATGCATTGATTGAAGAATATGAGAATTGAGAAATGCTGATAGCCCTGATATATTGACTATGCCATGAAATGCTTGTATATATCAATTACTTTATTTGCAAATTACATTTGAATGAAATTCTCTAGATCTTAAAGACGAGAAAATAAAACCTCAACGTCATTGCTTATGGAATTGGGAACTCTAAAATCTTCAAAAATAGTGTTGCATCATGCATATCTTATGTTTTAGAACAATTTTTTATGTGTTTAGCGCACTAAAATTTGGTATAATTTTGAATACTATACAAATAATCTCTTTTTGATTATAATTTTTTTAATAAAAATCGGCGGCTAAGTCATCAAATTGAATTAAATTGACATATTTTAGTTTGATTCGATCAATTTCAGGTTCAATGTTAATTTGATTACGAAAACTAATGATTAAATAAAATTCTTTAAATTTTTGGTGGGCCGAAAGTAAATTAGGTGCAATAACCCTCAACTACTTTTCAGCAGGTACTTTTGCATTTCATGCTTGTGCAATAGCCCTCAAATTAGGTTCAATGTATGTACATTTGCATATGTTTCCCTTTTTCTAACATACAAAAACCAATCACTTTGTTTATAAATGTGATTTCAGTAACATCGGTTGAATGAAGATGTGAAGAAGAGACACGAAGACGACATTTTTCATTTCTTCTTCTCAAAATTTTTCCTATATTAATGAATTTTTAACTAATTTTTCAAAACTAGAATGGAATGGTCAAAGTATTAAATTAAAGTAAAAAATTGTTTCAAAAATGAAAACTAATAAAAATACTTAAAATATTTTATTTCCAACCAAATGGAAGCCCACATGGCAAGACTCTTAGAACACGAGCCACTACTTAAAATCACGAGATTTTTGTATCGTTCTTATTTATCCCTTGTTTGCTTTTCGGTTGTTATCGGCGTTGGGTTGCAAGGTTCGAGTTTTTATTAATACCCATTTTATATCAGGTTTGGGTTCAGGTCTTAAAGGACCCGACCCTATAAAGACCTAAACCCTAAAATAAGTTAATTTTTGTTTTAAATTTTGATTTTTCTTTATATGTCTTAGTATATATGAAATGTTTTTTAGAATATGATATATTTTATTATAAATAATAAGAAATATCATAAAATACATAAATTTTGTGTGTTTTATGCAAATGTATATAATATATTTATTATCAATTCAGATTTAATTTGGGTTTGGATTTTTTAAACCGGACCCAAATCCGATTTAGGTTTAAATCAATGAAAAATATTTATATACAAATTTGGGTTTGGGTTTGGGTCTTTGATATTGAGTCAATTGATATTGGGTTAGGTCTTTGATATTGGATGGTACGAGTCCTACATAGCCTGAACCCAATCCGACCCGGTGGCAACCCTAATCTAGCATGTCAGTTTAAAATAAATAAAGTTCAAAAACCTTCAAATTTTTCTAAATGTACTCAAACCTCTTTTAAGAATTTTAAACTTGATCAATTTTTATATATTAAAGAGGAGAAAAGAAAACCACAATATTAATGCTTATGGAATTAAAAACTATAAAGTCTTTAAAAATTGTCTTATATTTCTATTATTTGTGTCAAGTTAGTTTATTATGTTCGCAAAAATAGCAATAACCACACAACTTTTTATGAAATATGTACTTCATTAAAAATTTAAGATATTTGATTATTCCGACCAAAACTTGAAAAAATAATAATAAAACAAATCAAAATCTTAGTGTGAGATAATTTTATATTGTAATTAGAACCTGATGGAGATTTGGAAAAGGGGAAATTGATAGCTATTTTGATCACATTTTGGCTGCAGGACAAAACAAATTTATAACCTTTTATATAGGGCTATTAATTAAGTAAGTCAGTTCGTGAGCATTAAGTATTTGGCTCGATTTGACTTGACTCAAAATTTGACATTTAAATACTCAAATTTGAACTTTACTCAAACTCGAATCCTTCAAGCCAAGTTTAAGCAAAGTGGTGTTGGACTCGACTCGGTTATAATTTGAACTCGACTCAATAAAATAATATAACAATATAGTCTTTATATTATATATATATATATATATTACTAATAAGTTTAATTATAACTAGTTATATTTATTTATATATAATATATTAATAAAACAATGAGATAACTTAGATGGTAGGTATTCAAGTCCGGATGAACTTCGAACTATTTGAGCCAAATTTGAATATAAATCAAGTCCGGTTCACTCGTTCGTTTAGCATCCTACTTTTATACGTCCAAAGGAATTCCCAATCCCAAGAATCGTAATTCCACACTATTAACATGGAAATGAAATGATAACGAAACGCTTCAATTCCATACAAGAACGAGGAAAGGGCAGTGACAAAGTCGAAGTTAGCCAATACGCGCCGCCGGCGCCAGAGCTGGACGGCACCATATCGGCGGAGGTCCGGAGGAGCTCCGGCCAGTGGCTTCCATCAATGGCGGAGGTCATGGCGACCCACGCCGTTGCGGCCGTTGGATCGGTAGCATTCGCAACTACTCTTGTGTACCCACTGGACACTCTCAAGACCCTCGTCCAGGTATGGTCAAGTTGATGAATACTTTTTTCTCGTTCTGATTGCACTGCTGTGATTTTAATGGCTTGGAATGGGGAAAAGGTTTGATATTGATTTGGTGATGTTGGAATGGACTTCTTTTTTTGTGCAAATGGAGATGCTCATTTGGATTAGGAACCATGTAGCTTTTGATTGTAGTTTTGTGTTTGTCGTTGCTTGGTATAATGTTTCTTTTTTTGTTTTCTACTATAAGTGAACGATGATATGTAAAGAGAAGCATAGCATTCTGTGATTAGAAGAACATATACAGCATTGGTAGTTGATAATACTGATTTCACATAAGAAGAAATGATGTTAATAATTCATGGTTGATAGCCCTTGGGATTAATCTAGTGTTGAGTAGCCGTACCAAAATGTATGTGTGGGATTAAATATCAAGTTAGTGTAAGAAACTTAAGCTGGCGACTTGTTACTAATAAGCATTTCGTCTATTCAATTTTGTTGCGTCAATAATGCAATTATTTATATTTTTTCGCAAAAAGCTCTTACATCATTCCTCATACTTCTGTATTTTTGCCTAATTGATTTTTTTTCTGGTTCATTTATCTTTACATTGATCTTATGTACCCCTCTATCAATTTTTTAAAATCTCGAAGTTTGTCTTTGATAAAAAATCTCTCTTCATCTTTTAACTGATGCTACTTCCGCTCTACATACAATATGATCAATCCCACACACAAAAGGAAAAAAAGAGAGTGTGGTGTTACCTTTTAAAGTGAAGTGTGTGCCTTGACGGCGGTCAGTCATCTAGACATTCCCAGTTGTGACAATGCACTCACAAACTCGCACATTATTGTGCATGTTGAGACCTATATGTTCACAAAAGATGGAAGGAACCTGCACTCCCAATGAAAAGTTTGAGGCAAAAAACCTGGCTCATTCTGGCTGTATGCTACTTTAATCTCTATAATTAAACACTATCAAAGAGGAGGATGAAGTTGTAATCTTAAGCTTAAACTGCAATCCCATGTTTGGGCGTCATCTTAGAATTGCATGAAAGCTGATTTTGATCCAAAGTCTTTATTTTTTGGCACCAGTCTCCTGATCCCCCAGCCCCATTGGTTGTAGAAGCTAGTGACTGATATTATCGGTCAATAGTTTTCAACATACCAGGGCTGTATTCTTTGGCTAATTTTGGTAATAGATTGGTGCAGGTCCTACTCAACAGTTGGGCATCATGCAAATTTTGGATAAAGTTCGCACGCCATCAGGAAATTTGGGTAATGCTCCAAATGAAGCTTTATGTAACTTTTTGGGTAGCGTATCTAGAAATTTGCCATGGCTTTGGCAACTCATCTTTTCCATCCTGCATTATAATCTGAATGTATCATCTCCTTCATCCTGCTTTGTTTGCTACTTTTTCTTCAGTTATATAATCTCACTTGCTCTTGTACACTATCATGCTTCTTTATAGAAAAGGTTTGTCCAATCCATATCTTACGTGTACCTGAGCCCAGCAGGTATTTATTTCTTTGGCCACTGACTATATTGGAAGTGGTTTCTCTCTTTCTTTTTCCCCCTACACATTCGTAGTAGCCTATCTAACGTTTAATATTCTTTGCACAGAAGATTTTTCCAGTTAATAATTAAGAAGGAAGTGAATTTATGCTGTCCCAGATAGTTGAAGGATATGGGTTTTAATGCTGACACAGAAGCATAGGATTATCGAAAAAAACGTAATCATGTGCTGGAAGGAATGCAGACCAATCTGTTGTAAACAGCCATTACCGTCAAGTTTATTTTCAAGGAATTTATGAGACTTCGTAGAGATCCATTTTTATGTCTGAAGTCTGATAAAATCAATTTATTTTACATCCCTAGCCTACTCACAGCTTTAATTCCTTTTCAAATTATTTTTACATACAATTTCCTTTATGAATAACACTCAACATGTTTTGAATTCACTGTATGATGTAGGTTTGTATAGTGGGTTTGGTTGGTCAACACTAGCAAGGATTTCTGGCTTGGGTGCTCGTTTTGGCGTCTATGAGCTTCTGACTGCTTTTTACAAAGGTATTCACTTTCCATTTTAAACAATTCATGAAACAGTGATACTCTGGTTGTTTCACCTACCTTGTTGGTTTTTAACTTTCTGATGGATTTTTTCCCTTTGTTCATTATGTTTCATTTGTTTGGTTTTTGTCATTGTAGATGGTCGGGAAGATGACTATGTGTATGTCTCAGAAGCTCTTTTAGCTGGACTTGCTGCTGGAACAATGGAAGCCCTTGTATGCACTCCATTTGAACTCCTCAAGGTGCGTGCACAAGTGGCTTCTGCTTCACATTTACCTGCTTCTACCCCTTTGCCTAAGCAGCTCCACAATGCTGCCCCTTCATTTTCAAAGTTCTTTCACGGCTACTCACCAAATCCGACGGCATGGGACCGAACTTTAAGTTTGCTGTCTGTCCTACCGGGAAAACAACCAGATCTTGCAGCTTTTAAGGAGTATCCATGGATGATGACAGGATCTGGAAGGCCACCCTTTGCATATGAAGTTAGAGGATTGTTGAATATTACTTCATTGGAAGGATTGGGAGTCTTGTTGAGAGGCCTTCGGGCAGGAATTGTTAGAGACTCAGTATTTGGTGGCTGTTTCTTTTCAACTTGGCAATTCCTTCACATAGCAATGCTTAATTGGAAGGCAATTCAAATGGAAGATCAACCGAGGTCTCTTCCTTGGTCCTTTCTTTTCTTCTCGCTTTCTCTGATGAGTGAACTTTTTCTTTCTATTTGCTTTCAAAAGAGAAGGATGAGTGTGGCACTTAATTCACTCTATATGTTATAATGGATTCCAGAAGGATATTCATAAGTATGAACCTTAAATCACAAATCATGTGATAACTACATTTCTTGTATTCTTCATAAAATTTCCTTTGGTCAAGCATTTTCAAGGACAAAGTTGTCAGGGTATTATTATGAACATAATTTGCTCTTCACCCATCCGGAGTGATTTCATAAGCCCGTATATGTCTTATGCATTTCTTATCCTCGCAACTGCAGGTCTGTAGCAGATATTGGACCTGTTTCTCCACTTGGTGCTGGTGTTGCTGCCGGGTTCTCTGGTGCTTTTGCTGCTGCAGCTTCACATTGTTTTGATACCGCAAAAACTAGATCCCAGGCTGTTGTTGTACCGAAGGTAAGATCATGTTTGTCATTTTTAAGTTGAGTAGGTTTATTTGCCAACTAAACTTTTTAGGTTTATTTGCACGTCCAAATTTTATTGACAGTTTTTTGTACTTGATTAAATATGTTGTTTATTGATCGTTTGCAGTATATTGCCATGGAGAGAAAATTTCTTAGATGGAAACCCCGTGGACTTTGGTATGAAAACTTTGCGGGCATACCACCATCTGATAGAAAATTCTTGTTTCGTGGACTCCTTCCCAGGATGGCTCGAAGCGGAGTGGCATCCTCCTTGCTCGTAGGGGTTTACTTTCTTGCCGTCGATCATCTTATTTAAGATCATATACGATGTTTGGAGTCTTCGCCTTACTAATATCTATTCTAATATATAAAATAGAGGATTTTTAATGAAGTGTTGCCCCGTGTCTTTCAAATATTTTATAATATGATCTATTTATTTCTTATTTAAAAAAGTTTTAGTTTAATTAGGATTTGTCACATATTTTTAACTATTTTATAATATTATTATTTACTTTTTTAATTCTTAAAATCATAAAATAGTGGAGTTTTAATGAGGTATTTCCATGTGTCCTTCAAATATTTTATAATAATATCTTTTTATTTTTTTATTTATACAAAATTTAGTTTAATTAGGCTTTGTCACATATTTTTTTGACGATTTTATAATATTATTATTTATTTTTATTTGTAATTCTTACAAATATAAAATAGAGGACTTTTAATGTGGTGTTGCCACATGTCCTTCAAATATTTTACAATTTTACCTCTTTATGTCTTACTTATAAAAGTTTTAGTTTAATTAAGGTTAGTCACATATTTTTTTAACTATTTATGACATTATTATTTGCTTTTTAAATATAAATTTAGCCTTCTTTTAATATGGTGTTATCAAATATCTTTTAAATATTTTATAATAAAATAATATATTTTATATTAAACATAGTCATTTTTAATGACCAAATTTCATTATTTTCCATTCAATAACAAAAATACTTGTCAGATGTATTTTTTATTAAGAATAAGATAGACAATTGATAAAAATTATAATCTTTACTAATTTCATATATAAAAATAAAAAGATTCACTTATATACGATGAATAAGCTCTAAAATGATATTATTGATGATGAGTTGAAAAACAAAAAGTAAAATTTTTAGCTTTAGTTTATTTATTTTTAAACAATCAAAGTTCAGAAAAATAAGAAAATAAATATATAAATATTGGATATTTAAAATTTGAATTTGCAGATATCATATTTTTAAGAAATTAAAATTTTTGTTTAATCTAATATAATTTTAAATTTGAAGAAATTTTTTAAAAATAAAATGGGTTATTGGCATTAAAGTTTGAGTAGCACACCCACGGCCAAACCTCGCCACTCCAGGTTTGCTGCTGCCTGCCTCGCCTCACCTTCACAACGCTCCACCATCCTACGCTATACTCACTTTCACTTCAATCGTCTTGATTTTCGGGATATAAGCAGCTACTCGGCCATCTCCCCACCATTCCTTCTCCATCACCTTTACAAAAATATATATATATATTGAGGATTGTTGAAAATCCCATCAAATAAAAATATGAATATAGAAGAGGATAAATATCCCAATTTTTAAGTCAGATTTGCAGTTCAGGTGTTAGATATATGGAGTTCGGCTCTGTTCATTTCTACAATGATGCAGGGGCAATAATCTACAGTGGCTTCACTTCGACAAATTCTTGCTTGAATCAGAAATGAAGTGGGAGCGCCAGACATGCAACAAATCAACATAGATGACAACCTTTTAAGTAAAGCACAGGCTTGAAGTCAGGTATGAAACTCAAAGCTGATAATTTTCATAAAGATGGTATACGCAGAAGCGTAAGACTTGGAATGGAGGGAATCAGGTGATGCCTAACATTTTTCCTTCACATCTTCCCATCATAGCCTCAAATGTGTTGTCTTATTTCTATATTCAACCCTAATACAGCTAAGAACGTTGTATTACCAGTAGTTTTGTAATTGGCCCGAGCTAGTCGAACACAACTTTGTTTATATTCAATTTATTTTTAAATTAATTTTCTCAAGTTTAATTTATTAATAGGTCGAGCACGAAGTGAATATTTACTTGTTTAAATAAGTTTGGTCGAGCCGAACAAAATAGTTTAGTTTAATTAAATCTTGATAAGTAGTAAGTACTTAATATTTAATAGTAAATAATTAATACTTTTAAGTATTTATTAATAAATAATTTATAACTGTTATATATCTCAATTATTACTAATTAATTAAATAATTAATTAATTACTACAAGTATGACCAATATATATTTATAATTTAAGCTCATTAAATATGACAAATTATATTTAATGTATTTTGTTTTGGAGAAATAATAATTTAAAATAAGCATTATGTATTATTACTATTAAATAAACTAAATAATTAATATTTAACTAATATATTAAATACTAATAATATTTTTTATAAATAATTAATGAGGATATAAAAATTATTTATTTATATTAAAAACTTAATATAAAAAATATTATATGAACTAAGTTGATCCTATATCGCGCTCAAACGCATCGAACTTCAATTTTAAACCAAGTCAAATCAAATATTTTTTAGTTTAAACTCTAATTATAATTCAATGGGCCATATTAAACCAAATATTTTTTTAAATATAAAATTAATGAATATGAAATCAGTCGTCATTGTACCAAAACATCTCCAACCTCAGCGCGTGTGTGTATACACAATGGCCAAATCTAGTTATATTTTTAAATAAATGAGCTTTTCAAAAGAAAAAAAAGAATTCTTTTTATATTATTAATGAAGGGAAAATTAAATATAATTATCAACAAAAAGGGGAAAATATATAAATCGTCTAAATTACCTTCCATTTAAAAACTTGAAAACTAAAAACTTATGTGTCAGGAGGGTGGTGGCCCGCCGCCCCTTGTCCCCGGCCGGCTGCCCAAGGTCAGGCACCGGTGCACGACCACCCAAGGTCAGAGCCACCTCCACAAGCACAAACTTCCCAATTTGCAGCTATGATTCCTTAGGCAGAGTTGCTGCCGACGCAAATTAGAAAAGGAGAACGGAGGCCGAAAGGTGAGGCGACAACGACTCTTAGAGGCAAGGTGGCCCAGCAGTGCTGTCTATAAGCAATAGCAAGGAGAGATATGCTGGAAGCATTCGAACGATGACGGTGCTTGTCGAAGCATGATGGCAGAGAGGGAAGTGATGGAGGGAGAGGACAGTGAGAGGGAGAGGAAGACGGAGGGAGATAAAAAGAATAGAGTCAAGAGGTCACTGTCGACACCCTGTTTTTAACTTTAGTCGCTTTTCTTCTCCTTCAAGTGGGAACACAACTAGTTACATCTTATATAAATTATATATTTAATTTATATTATTTTTAATAAATGTTATAAAATAATATTTATATATATATTAAAATTAGGTAATAAATCAGTTGATAAAATTTTATCTTTTTTAA
Source organism: Piper betle (assembly GCA_033002965.1). Taxonomy (NCBI): domain Eukaryota; kingdom Viridiplantae; phylum Streptophyta; class Magnoliopsida; order Piperales; family Piperaceae; genus Piper; species Piper betle. The sequence goes on from JAURVB010010887.1 coordinate 67,754, forward strand.
ATATAATTATTATTTATTTTTAATTTTTTAAAATACACAAATTAACAGATATTTTAAAATTAATTTTTATTATAATTATTTGGATAATTAAGATGGACAAATTAAAAACATATGATTTTGTTAAAATTTGATAATTATTCTTATCATGTTATTTTATTTATTTATATAATTTATAAATTATAAAACCTACTATATTGTTCAAAATAAAAAGAACAGCCCCTATAAGTTACATGAGTTGAGTTGTAGTTCATGTACAGAGGACTTTTCTTTGTATTATGAGATAATAATGCTAGTATTATATTTTATCCTCTCATCTATCAAATACTGTTTTGAGCCCTAAACAAAAATATTATTTATTTTATTAAAATAATTATTTAAAATAGAGTAAACCA
>JAURVB010010888.1:0-13149 GCA_033002965.1 Piper betle
CTAGAGGTTCCTAGAGCAGACTCAATCCTTCAAGGCTAGTTTGGTGGAGATTACTAGGAGTACCCGGTGTGCCCTGTAACACCCCAAATCTGGTTCATGGTCAGGAGCCGAATTGGAATGTTACTGGTCCCGGATGGATTGGCTAACGCGAACCCAATCTGTGGGATCTAATCTCGGTGTCTCAAGATGGAAAATGTCAATTGCTTTGCATGGATGAATGCACAAAACCTTAATATGCCACTACATTGATGATATAACAAGCGCTTTACATACCAAAATAAATATAATAAAATCAATAAAATTGGTAAAATAAAACAAACAGAGTCTCCCCTAAAAGTGCAATTAGGGGCCACCTAGTTAAATTAACATGTATAGACATATATAAATATATTACGCATTGGCCTTCACACAAAATTCTAATCTACTGCATAAGCCATTCTAAATTTTTGGTCACGACCCATCTGTGCATTCCATTCATTTTTCTCATTCAATTCTGGGCCTTACTTGTTGTATATATTCAATATCTAAACATATTTACTAAAGCATATGTATTAAAATATCACAATTAGAAATTCTGCTACTGAAGCAAATATCATATCACATCATATTATCATACCTTGCATTACATCACATCATTCTCAATATAATGACAACATCAACAAAACTTAAGCATTCTATTGTTTGACATGCGTGTGTAAAAGAGACATCACTACTCCTCCGTCTAGGCTGGTGCATCGTACTCATGATCATCACCTACATATATTATAAATACAAGTCAGTAATCAATGTTACTGGTCCAAAATATAACTAATATCAAACTGGCTATGAGAGCTAACTCCCATATGAAAAAAAACATTCATATACTTCACTAGAGCTCTCTGAAGGGCACCTACTGAGGAGCCACGAGGCTGCAGACTCGGTAGCAACTCGAACTCATTGCTCTGCTAATGCTAATGCCTCTCCCAACATTTTCGCATTTCATTTTCTGGTCCCTCAGGACTACAAGTATATCCTAAACTCTCTCCTTTCCTCCATAATTCTCATGGCCTTGAGCATGAAGGACAAGGACTCTCAAGCAGTCCCCTTTAGTACTATTTGAACAACAAGTTTGGACATGTGCTATACTAAATAGTACCTATAAACCTACACATTTCTCTGGGTGTGGGAAACTCAAAACGGGAGTTGTCATGATCCTTCGGGATTTGAATAGCCCGCTCACTAATCCAAAGCCCGCTTCACCCGCTCATGATACGTGTGAGTCAGTTTTTCCATCTCTAATCTCACTGAAATGAGATAATAATTATATATATATATATATGCCTAGGAAGGGATTTGTACAATAAACCCAAAGGCAACTTGTTGTGGATCTTATTTTCGAAAACATACTCAAAGGATCTCATCCTCGAGGGTTATTAATCTAGAAAACTCGTTGATTAAATGGTCCGAGTTAAGTGGGATCCTATAAAATGCTACTTAACTCGTTCTACAAGTAATAAAATAATACACAATAGAATAGAGCGTAAAATAGGAAATGAGCCCTAAACGGAGTTGCCTGAAGCTCCAACCATGTCCACGCGCCTAGGCGGCGATCTCCTACTCTGTACCTACACATCAAATCTAGAAGCTAATGCTCGTTAACTGAATGATGCATCAAAAATCCTATAGCATACCCATATCAATCATACATCAATCACACATAAGTTTTCGTACGTTATGTTGCATAGATTACAATAATTATTTAGTTTATCTATTTAGTTCTTTAGCACTTGTTTTAATACACTTCAATCAAGCAAATTTAATATTTTTATTTATAATAAAATAGCAAACTTGTCAATTCGTTAATCCTATCATACTGTGCTAATAATTATCACCCTTAATAAATTAAGTCAAAGTTAATTATACCTCACGTCATCAGTAATAGCCAACGACTAGGGTTTCGTCGCGCGGCTCAAGACTTGGAATTCAGCACCCATCAGTATCCGAAGTTCGATTGGGTTCGACTAAATGAGTTCGGAGGAAGATTCGGCCAGGATGGGTGGCACTGGGTTCTGCTCCGGTCGGGAAAGGTCATGAGAGGGCCGGTGATGTTGGGGTAGCGTCCGCGGCAGGTGGAGGAGTAGCGTCGAGGGTTTGGTATATAAAAGGTGTCAGGGCGAGAAGAAGATTGGTTGGGGAGAAGGTTAGGGGTCGTCTTGTAAATAGAACTTAACTCGACTCCGACTCAAGTTAAAAATAATAATTAACTCGTAATAATTCCTAAAAAATCCAAAAAATAGGGGAAAATCTTATAAAACATAATACACATTTTTAACATAACAATGACATGCTCTAATACTAATAAGCCACCAAAACTGTCCGTATTGCATCCTAATGCGTTATTCGGCCTAAAAAATAATTCTACAATCTAATACTAAAATAAGTAAATAAAATCTAGGCATATTCTCATATATTCTGATATCTCAATCTACTATTGTCTTATTGACATTATCATCATATACTTGGGCACACATGATTGGCCTCAGCTCGATACGCGTGCTTTGAAATTACCTGACTGAAAATAATGGTCAAACCAACCAGTTTTAAATATAAAACCCTAACTTGGGTCACAGGTTTTACAACCTTCCCTCATTGAATCAAGGAGGCTTTACTCTCGTAGCTATCTGCTAAATCTGACATTTGAAGCGGGATGCATGTATACTTTTCACGTTTGCCATATCCTCCAATGCTTCAGCAATTGTGGCTATGTCCATCTTCATTGCCCATGGTGGTGCCAAAGTGGACAGGTCTACTGGTGGTGTTATCCATATTCCTCTTTGATCCAAAGTTGTATGTTCTTATCCTGTCATGGCAGCCATCATTCCTCTCTGATTTAGATCTCTTTGTTGCTATGTTGATGACTATTGGCCACTATTTCTCTATCCTGCCCTTTGTTATGTTGGCCTCTTTGCTATTGCAAAGCATTAGCCATTGTGGCGGTACTGAAAAGGCTAGCTGTTGTCGTTGAGCAATCAAACATTCTACTACTCGATGTCCAGGTTGACCAAATCTAAAGCATGCATTTGTACTCGCTCTGCATATTCCTCCATGACGGCATCCACACTTCTGACATGTTGGGTGTCTGTTATCCTCAATTGTGTCCCCTGATACAATTGATATCGTTGAGGGTGTTGTTGTCTCTGATCATAGCCAAGATTCATTAAGCTCTGTTTGTAGGTCACACCACAGCCCCAAAAGTGGCAAATCTCCTATCAATTAGTACTAAACGAATCTTATAGTGTCGACCATCATAAAAGCGCTCGACTCTTCATTGCTCTGTCAGCACCAAATCCGGTGCAAATCTTTCCAATGCTTTGAATCGGGCTTCATACTGTGCCACACTCATGGGTCCTTGTCTAAGTGTCTAAAAGTCACTTTCCTTCCTCTTCCTTACATTAGAAGGAAAATATTTTCCATCAAACTCAGCTTTGAATTTGTCTCATGTCACATCCCGAGCTTGCCTACCTGTAAATGTGGAGGCCATGATTGAATCCCACCATATTCTAGCCTCATCTTGTAATGCTCCCGCAATAATCTATATGTGGTGCTTTGTCGGACATGCCATACTTCCTAATATGCCAACGACTGATGAAATCTACAAGAAAGCTTCTTCTGCATCTGGTTTCCCGTGAATGGCGTCCTCCATTCTTCATGAACAGTTCATATTACCACAATCTGATATTTCTATCATCTGCCGATTTGTTTGATCCTTCTCCAATCTTGAATTGCAAAAATGGCGATACTCCCCCTACTGGAGTATTTCCAAACCCTGGGTGCCTATCTGTCCACTGTCATTTCTTCTAGGTCCACTGCCCTCTATACCCCTTCTTGCTTGAAGTAGAGTGACCGGTGGAATTGTTGCAGAAGTTGTCCCCTGATGTAGTGATGGACGAGGAGACGACGACTGAGGGCCCATGGGGACTGAGGCTCCCCTCGTGCCTCATCATCTACAACTAATTTCTTCTCTGTTCATGCTATTGCAAGAGCTATTTATCATAGTTCTATTCAGAATTCATCCTAACTTTGTTGCATTTGTATTTGTACCTCTACCAACTGTGCAGTGGCAGCCTCCATTTCGTTCAGATGGCTTCTAACATTGCGGCGGTTTCCACTACGATGGCTCCCGCTACAACGGATTATTGAGCTTGGCTCACTGGGATTTCCTAGTGGCAATGCAGCTCTAGATCGGCTAGACACTGTCTCGCTATGAACACAAGTAGTGCTAGGTTGTCTGGGCGAAGGAGGTGATGGAACCCTGTTCTGTGTACCTCGAGTTCTTACCATGATTACCCCTACTCACTGATCCAATCTTGAAAATACTGCCACATTACCCATTGGTGAGAAATCTGTAAATCAAAGACAACAAGGATAGAAATATATACCTACCAGCTGGACTTAGAGCTATCTTTGCACACACATCACATATGAACATATCTTCCAATTGAATCGACCAAGAGTTTGCTCTAATACCAAAAACTCTAACACCCCAAATCTGATTCATGCTCGGGAACCGAACCAGAATGTCACTGGTCCCGGTTGGGTTGGCTAACCCGAACCCAATTTGTGCGGATCTACTCTCAGCATCTCAAGATTGAAGATGTCAATCTTTTTGCATGGACGAATGCACAAAAACCATAATAGGCTACTACATAGATGAAATGAAGCGGTTTATATACCAAATAACTATGATAAAATTGATAAAATATGTAAAATAAAACAAACAGAGTCTCCCCTAAAAGTGCAATTAAGGGCCCCTTGTCAAATCAACATGTATAAACATATACAAATATATCACGCATTGACATTCACACAAAATTCTAATCTGCTCCATATGTCATTCTGAATTTTGGGTCTCAACCCATTTGTGCATTCCATTCATATTTCACATCCAATTCCAGACCTAACTTGTTGTACATATTCAATATCTAAACATTTTTACTAAAACATATGTATTCATATGTCACAGTTAGAAATTCTACTACTGAAGCAAATATCATATCATATCATATTATCATACCTTGCATTACATCACATCATTCTCAATATAATGCCAACCTCAACAAAACATTAACATTTTTATCGTTTGACATGTGTGTGTGCAAGAGACATTACTGTTCCTCCATCGAGGGTGGCACATCCTACTCATGATCAACACCTATATATATTATAAAAACATGTTAATAACGAGTGTTACTGATCCAAAATATAACTAATATTAAACTGGCTATGAGTGCTAACTCTCATATGAAGAAAAACATTCGTATACTTCACCATAACTCTTTGAAGGGCACCTAATAAGAAGCCAGTAGGCTGCAGACCGCATCCGGAACTGACTACTCTGCTGATGCTGATGCCTTTCTCGACATTTTCCCATTTCATTTTTTGGTCCCTCGGGACTACTAGTATATCCTAAGCCCTCTCCTTTCCTCATAATTCTTCTGGCCATGAGCACGAAGACCGAGTACTCTCGGCAATCACCTTTAGTACCCTTTGAACTACAAGTCCGGACATGCTCTGTACTAAGCAGTACCCATAAACCTCCACGTTTCATAAGGTGTGAGGAATTCAAAACGGGAGTTGTTAGGATCCCTCAGGATTCAAACAGCCCGCTCACTAATCCAGAGCCCGCTTTGACTGGCACGTGCACCTACTCATGGTAAATATGAGTCGGTTTTCCCATCTCTAGTCTCCCTGAACTGCAATAAAATTATATATATATATATATATATATATATATATATATCGGTTTGGGAAGGGATTTATACAATAGGATCGAAGTCAACTTGTTGTGGATCTTGTTTTTGAAAACATACTCAAGGGATCTCATCTTCGAGGGTTATTAATCTAGAAAACTGGTTGATTAAATGGCCCGGGTTAACTTGGATCAAATAAAATGCCACTTAACTTGTCTTGCAAGTAATAAAATAATACACAATAGAATAGAGTGTAAAATAGGAAACTAGTCCTAAACGGACCTGGCAGAACCTCCAATCATCATGTCCACACGTCTAGGTGGTGAGGTCCTACTCCGTACCTACACATCAAATCTAGAAGTTAATGCCCGCTAAATGAATGATGTATCAAACATCCTATAGCATACCCATATCAATCATACATCAATCACACATAATTTTCCTACACTATGCTGCATTAGATTACGATAATTATTTAGTTTATATAATTAGTTCCTTAGCACTTGTTTTAATACGCTTAAATCAAGCAAATTTCATATTTTTATTTATAATAAAATAGCAAACTGATCAATTCATTAATCTTATCATAATGTGCTAATAATTATCACCCTTAATAAATTAAGTTTGAGTTAATTATACCTCGCGTCGCTGGTAACTAGTGACGACTACGGTTTCATCGCGCGGCTCAAGACTCGAATTAGGCACCCCGTCTAAATTTTGATCGGGTTCAACTAGATGAGTTCGGTGGAAGATCTGGCTGGGATGGACGACACTAGGTTCTGTTCCGGTCGGGAAAGGTCATGGGAGGGCCGGCAATGTTGAGACGGCGTCAGCGGCTTGTAAAGTGGCGGCGTCGAGGGTTTGGTATATAAAAGGTGTCGGGGGAGAAGACGAGTGGTTGAGGGGAGAAAATGAGTGGTTGGGGGGAATGAGGGTCGGGGGAAGAAAATGAGTGGTCGGGGAAGAAGACGAGTGGTCGGGGGAGAAGATGAGTGGTCGGGGAGAAGGTCGGGGGTTGTCTCGTAAATAGAACTTGACTCATGTAAAAAATAATAATTAACTCGTAATAATTCCTTAAAAAATCCAGAAAAATAGGGGAAAATCCCATGAAACATAATACACACCATAACATCTTAATAACTTGCTCTATATTTAATAACCCACCCAAAATAGGCCGACTTACGGTGTCCTAATGCGTTATTTGTCCTAAAAAAGTAATTCTACAATCTAATAGTAAAATAAATTAAGAAAATCTGGGCGTACTCTAATATATTTTGATAACTCATTCTATTGCTGTCTTACTGATGTTATCATCTTATACTTGGGCACACATGACTCTCATGGTTCATAACACATGAGCGGCCTCAGCTCGGTATGCGTGTTCTAAAATTGACCCGACTAAAAATAACTGTCGAACCAACCATTTCTCACTATAAAACTCTGACTCGGGTCATAGGTTTTACATGCACAGAGTGCTAGAAGCACCACCAGGGTGTGTGCAAGAGAACTACACGTGCATGCTTTGCATGAGACGAGTTGGGGAACTATGCAACTAAGTTCTTGAGGCCGCCACAATAGTAGCAACAATGCCACTAGTTGTAAAACATGCGACCAGAGTCAATGTTTTACAGTTGCCAATCGGTCGGTTCGACCGTTTGTCCGAGTTAGTTCAGCTTTCAAAATATGAGCGCAGGGATAAGGCCGACTATGTGTACATGTTATGAGGGTTCTTATATACCCGAGTATATGATGATAGCGTCAGATATGCAGCAGTAGATTGTGTAATCAGTATATACACGAGGATGCACTTGTTTATTTCTTTTCATCCGTTTGATGATAAAAGTAGATTCAGGCCGTTGATCGTATTACGTCGCGTTGGCTAGGAGTTTTGGTTGGGCTGATAGTCTCTAGAGCATGTGATTTAGCATATGACGAGTTGTCTTATTTTTCATTTTTATTTTTGACTCATGTCCATGACTTGTTTGACACACTTTGACAACCCTTAGATAGTTTTTAAAAGCCTTTAGAACTCACTTTACAACTAATTGGTCTTATCCTAGTTGAGTGTAAAATTTATAAAATACCCTTTAGATTTTCAAATATATATATTGCTTCAAATTCCTAGTCTAACCTTAGTTAAAATCCCCAATACCTAAAATAACCACACACCCCCTCCTTCCTACCCAAACCCGTTGACACCTCCCTCTCCCCGTCGCTGGCTAGTTGCTGCCCTGGCCTGCCCCTCTCCTCTCCTCTTCTCCCCTTCTCCCTTCCCCTAAACCCTTTCTTCTCCTTCCCTTTAACCTTGACCCCAATTGCGTTATAGCGCATGGTGAGTCGAATCTGGGCTCAGGCCGACCAAGGCTGCCAACAAGGGCAAGGACAACATTTCAAATGATTATACGGACCTTAATATTTTGAACTCGCAGTTACAACCAACGATCCTAATCTGAACGAGAATATAAATTATACATAGATATAATTTTATTCGAGTAGAAATACATGCAACTAAATGTCTACTATATATATCATTACTAAAAGTTTGACAACATATAATGTAACAATTCAAAAATATTAAATATTAAATTCTCAACAAATCTGGTGAGATAATTAATTATTCATGTGATATAATCATTTAAGTCCTACTTTACATTTTAAATTAATTATCTAAATCATAATTAATACTTAACAGTTGATAAAATAATTATTACTAATAAACAAGTATTTAATTTTCCTTTGTGGTGATAATTACTTAACCCCAACCTAGATGATTTAGTTGACAGTTATAATTTTTAATCGCTACTATTATTTATATCAATTTAATTAATTAAGTTATTCAATTAAATTATTTAAAATAATTTGTATGATTTTAATTCATAAATATTATTTATACAATTATTTTAGTTTATTCGACTCTATAAAGTTTCGAACTTTATTTATTTTCATTATGCTATTTAGGTTCGATACGAGTGATTTCTACCCGACTATAATTTAATAACTTATTTTCTACATTACTGACTTGTTATTAAAATAATCACTTTATTTACCTAATATTAAATTTAATATGGTAAAGGTAAAATTCTTTGTTTATTAATTACTTATAACCCTACGATTTAATTTAATCATTTGAATTACGCCGATTAATTATCGACCGTTTATCATTACCATATTTTTATTACTCGTGGCGATTTTATACAATAATTAGTTAGTTTAGTAACTTTACCTATAACCTATTAAAATAATTATTTTTAAAGATTTATTACGAGTTAATATTATTTTTTAACAGGAGTTGGTATCGAGCCCGTGTTATTTACGAGTTAATATTATTATTTAACTCGAGTTGTGTCGAGTCAAGCATTATTTACAAGTTTGCCACCCAAGGTAATTTTTTCCCTTCTTCTCCGGCATGCACTGTTCCCGAATCAAGGCGCCCTCCAGCCACCGCCGCCGCCGTCAATCATCCCCGACCAGCCCTGCCATGCCGTTGCGGTGTTACCCCGGCCAACTCCTACCGTCTTCCAGCCACGGTGACACCCGCATCACCTGCCTAGTGGCGCGATCGAGTCAGTGATTCCACCACTGGCGAGTGTCGCCGCCTCAATTGGGTGGTCGCCTCGTCACCCTCGACCACCTATCTACCTTCCCCGGCCATATTGGAACCTGTCGCCACCCAGGACGACCGGATTTCTTCCCCCACAGCCGTCACCTCTGTTTTCACCGACATCCTCTGTTTTTTGCCATTTACCACCCCAGGCCGACATCCACATACATGAGATTGACCCTACACTTATCTACGAAGAGAGTAGGATCATCTTTCGATGTCGGAACGACCATCGCCACCGATTCCTAGCGAAACCTCGCCTGTGCTTACCCATCTCGCCGAAACAGGGGACTCGTCGGCCAAATTAAACTTTAATTTCTATTTAGTTTCTTTCTTGTTGATTTTAAACTTTAATCCTCACAAGTATAAAGCTTATTATCAAATTTAAATATGTATGCAAGAAAATTAAGATGAAGGAGATAGGAAGAATACCTAAGCAAGGAAGAAGACACGCCAGCAAGGAAGAGGAGGAAGAAAATATGCGAATGAAGGCCAGGGTAGAGGACGTCCTTTATAAAATGAAATGACGACTAGGGTATGTGGAAACACACCAACACCCGTATTTATTCCTTTACCTGGGAAACCGGGTAAAGAATAAAATATTTAATTAACCGGGTAGAATTTACCAGGTATTGGATATAACACATTCGGTCCTTGCCAAACCGCATTTGCTTTTTTTTTCATGGTCTTTACATATCAGTAGAGGACATAGGCTATAACTTGGTTGTATCGACTATTGTTGGAGTTGTGCATACCACTGGTGAGTGTGGGAGAGGTATCGCTTTGGTTTTCCAACAACACATCCTTTTGATTGATTTTCTAGTTTTGCCGATATGGGAGTTTGACACAATATTTGGCACAAATTGGATGACAGGCCACTGAGCACTGATATATTGCCAAACGAAGAAGTTTTGACTCAAACTAAAGAAGAATGTGACGAATGCATTCTAGGGCAGAGGCAGAGATAGAGGCAGTTGTCTAATATCGTATCAATGAGCTCAAAGGTTGATTAACTAAGGATGTGAAGTGTTCCTGCAACTAATGTAGCCTTGCTTGAGCAGTCAGTATCAATGATGGCACGAATTCCAATGGCTAGGGATTTTGTTGATGTTTTCCCAGATGAGATGCCTAGACTACCACCTGCTAGAGAGGTGGAGTTCATGATTGATTTGGTTCATGGTACCGGGCCTATCTCTAGGGCACCTATTAGATGGCACGACTTAAGCTCAGGGAGCTCAAGACTTGTTACAGGAGCTCTTGGAGAAGGGCTTCATCAAGCTAAGTGTTTCACCTTGGGGTGCATCAGTCCTCTTCTTCAGGAAGGACGGGCATTGACTGCAAAAGCTCGATCAGGTTACGGTGAAGAACCGCTATCCCCTCCCTCAGATAAATGATTTATTTAATCATCTTATAGAAGCTGTAGTGTTTTCGAAGATTGATCTTCGATCGGGCTACCCTTAGTTGAGGATACGAATGAAGGATGTATTAATGATAGTCTTTAGGACTTGGTACTGATACTACAAGTTCTTAGTCAAACCTTTCGGGCCGACTAACTCACTAGCAATGTTCATGGAGATACTCAAGGTTCTGTGAGGAGCACAAGACACACTTGAAGATAGCTTTGTAGACACTACAGGAGCACCGCCTATATGCAAAGCTCTCCAAGTGTGAGTTTTGGCTGTTTGAGGTGGTCTTTTGGGGACATGTCTCAGCGGCTAGAATCAGATGGATCCATCCAAGTTCGAGGAAGTCTTGAGATGGGAGTGACTTACCACAACCACAGTGATACCAAACTCTCTGAGATTGACCAGATACTACAAGAGGTTCATATAGGGTTTCTCATCCTTGGCAGCCCCTCTCACACAGCTGATGAAGGAGGAGCGTTTTGTGTGGTTATTGTTGTCATTTCAATGCATCACACAAGTACATGCATTGACCAAGAATAAAGTGATAAGTGAATCATTACCACGAGGATTTGATGTTCTACTATATTGATGATAGCTAAGTTATCTAGCTTACTAAGTTGTCTATAGAAAGTGTATGATATGATGAAGATCTGCTCTAAAACTAACAGATCAAGTGAGGGCATGAAATTGGTATACTACTTCAATTCAAAAAATGATGTAAATGCACAAAGATAGAAAACAATAGCCAAAGTTAACACAAGTTCTTTTAATGAAAATAGATTTGGGATGGATAACTTCACTTAGTTGAAAAGTAGTACATCTTGTTATGTTAATCAAATTACACATAATTGTAGTTGATATTCAGGAAAATAAATTTAATTGTAACATGCTTTCACATCTTATTACAACTAACCACCCTAGCATCATTTCACATTCTTGTACAAACAAAACTAAATTGGTTGCATTATGATAAACTCCTATAGTTAAAACAATAAACTACTTCATCCATAGATATCTTTGATCCGCCTATTTCTAAGTATAGACCAAATCTCTTAATCATGTAAAAGTTAGCTACTCTCTTGATAAATTAAGAACATGTATGAAGTAAGCAACTCACAATTAGTACAACAAGACAACATGAACAATATATATTACATATCAACCAAGATCCATCATACACTCCAAGTCACTAAAGTTTTACAACTTGTGATGACATTGTGAAGCTCATCAAAGAAGACAACATTGTAAGAGGAAAAGACAAAAGTTATACAAATTTGTGATGATGAAGCCTTGGTATGAACTTCTCTTCAGCAGTGGTGCTTTTGTGCAACTTGGCTTCCACAGCTTCTTCTCTGCAATCTGCAACTACTTTTTCTAGTTGGTAGTGTGGAACTTGAGACGATGGAAGGTGAAAAGATGAAGACTAAGTTTTCTTCCTCAAATGCCTTCCTCTAATCTACATATCTCCCTAAGGTATGCATGTATGATCCCTCCTTATAATGTGAGTGAGGGAAGATGTATACAGCCAATGAGAGTAGAACTCTCATGAAAGTGCAACAATTTCTTAGAGGCTTCCTTCCTCCAAAGTAGGTCAGGTATTGATTCCATCATTCACTCCAGATTGTACATGCATCCTTGTCCCCGTCTCTCCAAGTTGTGTCCTCAAGGTTGGCGGAGTTCTCTCATGTGGTTCAAGTGATTCAAATTAGAGAAACATACCAAATCCGTGGAGGAAGCTTCCTTGCATCCTCCATTCCAACCAATGTACATGAGTGTCTCCTCTAATCATTGGCAATGGTTTGATGTGTTCCTTACTTGCTCCTGAAGGTGTCCACCTAACAGTTTAAGAAGAGTGGATTTGGTGGAATAGGTAGATCTGTCCAAAAGGTGGGGAGTAGATGCAGGTGTGTAACCTTCCTTTCTTGGTCGAAATTATGTGCAGGAATTTTTAGGTCTGGTCATGTTCAGGTGTGATCCATGCAGGTCTGATCATCCTAGGATATGCTTTGAAGTGGTCTATCCTAAGTTGGTGGAAGAGTAGCTTGATCTTATTTGCATGAGCCTTGTTCAGCTTCATTCAAAATATGATTTTTATTTAGAATTGGTTGTTGATTTACACTCATTTACTATAACTTGCAATATTTAAAAATAAATTAATTTTAGATGAAAGTACTGAGGAAAACAATGCTAGGACATAAAAATGATATACAAAAGCTATCAAAATGTTATGTAAATCTTTGAAGTATCAATTGACCGATGCATGTGAATAGAGTTTTGAACACTGAAGGAAAGACTCACTACTGCATGAGTGTTGAGTCTACCAGACAACTTGAGGATTTTGTCATGTGCAATGACACTTCTAGCATTGGACTTTGATGTGTTTTGATACAGAGAGGTGGGAGCGATGTAAGGA
>JAURVB010010889.1:0-16318 GCA_033002965.1 Piper betle
AGCTCGCGATCCATGAAGCTGACTCGACTCGAACCGACAGTTGAACCGACTGGTTAACTCCCGTAAAACTCTGACTCGAGTCACGGGTTTTACATTTTACTTCCGTGATTAATAATCTTCGATAATGAGATCTATCGTGTGTCGGTTTTCGAACTTAACTCCACCTCACGTTGCCTTTGGGCTTACTTATATGCTTCCCTTCCTATCCCTATGTAGTTTTTATCGAGTTTTCAATGAGCCGAGAGTTGATAAACTTAACTTTGCATATACCGTGAGTAAGCGTATATGGGTCGCAGTAGGTTTTAGATTAGTGAGAGGGTTGTTTAATTCCCGAAAAATTTTAATATCTCTATATTTTGAGCTTCCTCACACATGAAAATGCACAAAATAAATGTATAATGTTGTGTTCAGTGCATGCTTAGACTTGTAATATGAGAGGGTATTGAAGATGATTGTTTGAGAGTACTCGACCTTTGTGTTGTGGGCTATGTGTTATATGGAGGTATGAAGAAGGCTTAAGATGTATGTTTTTTTGTTTTTGAAAGTGGGATTGGTTATTGGAGAGAGTGGCACAACACTAATTCAATTCGAGATGCTATCTACTTTATAATTTGATGACTCCTCAATAAATGCCCTTTAAACGTTCCTATAGAATTATATATTGATTTTCTTTCCTCGCGGAAGTTAGATTCCACTTGCCAGTTTATATTAGTTATTTTTCGAATTAGTGACACTCGTTGATGATGGTTTTCTTATTATATATGTAAGTTTTATGTTCCTGTGTGTTGGGTTAAATTTGATGAAGTGATAGATTATTACTACACACATTTGTACTCAACGCGCCGTTGTTTTTCTTTCTTGCTTTTGTCTTCTTTTGTTGTTTGCTTATATGTATTTATTTGATGTATCATGATGTATGCTCCAACTAGTTTTTGTATCAGCAAATTAGACATGCTATCGGGTCTCTCGATGTGATACTTAGATTCCAATTCTAGTAGTAATTTTGATATATTTATTCTCTTATTTATCCACTTATATTTTGGTTCTAGTCGCGTGTTGGGTGTTTACATGTTATGTCATTACAGGTAATTTCTTATTAGACTATTACACGCATCTATATATCTTTTCTTGTTGAGTAATAGCTCCGCATTTAGTAATGTCTTCATTTTTTGAGATGCCAAGAGAGTTACTTTAGTCTATTTATTGTTCGAGTCTTTCAAATGAATCGATTTGAACATGACTTAATTCGATTGTAATAATTCTAATATAGTTATTAGGTTAACTAGATTTGGGGTGTTACAATAGGGGTAAAGATTTATCAATATTTTTTAGTCTATTTATGATCATTTCATGGTTTTTCCTTCTTCTTTTATTATCTTTCATGTTATTGAACATAGTTTCTTTATTGTGATTTTTCTTGGCTTACTCATCCCATAAAAATTATAAGTTATTTAAGGCAACAATATTTTGGGTTAAATAAATCCTTCTGCAGTCTTTTTGCTTTAAAATGTTTGTTTAATTTTTAAAATCAAATGAATTGTCAAATTTATTAAGATTTTCACTCTTCCTTTTTATAATCATTTGCATTATTTAAAATGTTTCACTCTTCCTTTTTATAATCATTTGCATTATTTAAAATGTTTGTTTAATTTTTAAAATCAAATGGATTGCCAAATTTATCAAGATTTTCACTCCTTCCTTTTTATAATCATTTGCATTAATTTTTTTACGAGGATGTACAAAGTCATCTAGTTTACAATTTTCTTTAAAGTATTTTATGTTTTTTAAAAATATTAATTTGCAATCTACAATACTTTTTGAAGATACATTTAATTTTTTACTTCATTACACTTTTTTTAGATTGTTCTGTTTAACTTTTGTATCAGTAAATATGCTAATTTTTTATTTGACTATTTTTTAGAAGTAATTTGTTATTGTATATTTCTATTTTAAAATTTATTTAGTATCATTTTAAATTATGAATATAAGTATTCTTTTAATAAAAATATTTTTATTAAATTGATATGTACTTTTTGTAGCTGTCAAGCTTTCCCTTTCGTAAAGTTTGACAATCTATTTTGACATTATTATGAGGTATGATTTTCATTAAAAAGTTATTTTAAAACATGGTACCTACTGCTAGCCGAGTTTTCTAAAATATTTTTTATCCAAATCATGTCATATCAGTGTTGCACGAATCGGCCGATTCCGTGCGGAATCGGCCGATTTAAATCGGATCGGCGTCGCGCCGATCCGATTTCGGGGCCGACTCGGTCGGCCCCGAATCGGGTCGTGAATCGGCCCGTTTCGGCCGATTCCGACCGATTTAACTCGGAATCGGAATCGGCCGATTTAAATCGGAATCGGTTTTTATGAAATTACCAAAATACCCTAGGTATAATTTTTATTAAATTATTTAAGCATGGGTAAAATGGTAATTTGGATTTAAAAACCTAAATCATACCCTCCCCCGATTCCGCCGCCCGACTCCGACCTTCGCTCCGCCGCCCTCCGCCGCGCTTGCGCCGTCCTCCCTCGGCCGTCCTCCGTCCGACCAGGCCACCGCCGCCCGACTCCGACCTCAGCTCCGCCCTCCGCCACGATTCCGCCGCAGCGTTGCGACCGCCGCCCGAACTCGGGTTCCGCCGGCCGACGCGAGCGCCGCGATTCCGCCGCGAATCTGCCGTCCGACCGCCGCCTGTTCGTCCGACCGGGCTGCCGACATCCTCCGACATCGCCGCCGCGAGACTCGCCGCCGACCGGGCCGGCGGCGGCGGCAGGGGTAAGAGTGGCATTCTCGTAATTAAAAGTTGACTCGAGTCTAACTCGAGTCAAAAATAATAATTAATTCTAAATAATTAAAAAAATCTTAAAAAATATTTAAAAATATCATAAATTATAATACACAGAATAATATCAAAATAACATCAATATCCAATTTTAATATATTTATATTATAAATTGTCAAATTATTATATATGACCGATTAAATTAATTTGGACCGATTCAACAAAACCGATTCCTGGCCGATTCAGACCGATTCCGATTCCGATTCCGATTCACGGGAAAACCGATTCCGATTCCGATTCCGATTCATGCAACCATGTGTCATATTTAACTACTTTTCAACCATTTATACATGAGTGCATATTATTACTATGCATAACTCATTTCTTTGTGGTTTATAAACACTTTTATATGTGTTTATCTGCTCAAATTTATATATAAATTTATTGTTAATGAAATAGTATTATTAATCACTTTTACTTATATTTATGTCTCTGTTACAATTGCTTTGTTAAAAAGTTATTATTTTTCTTTTGATTAAATGTTTTGTCATCATTAAATAAATTTATTTGCTGTTTAAATATTTAAGAAGCTAAATTGTTATTTGTTAAATTAATATTTAATTTTGCCCTAAAATAAATTTTATTTATATTTTAAAATTATTATGTTGGTAGTTTTCATAAGCTTTCAAGACTTGATTCATAACTTTCTTAAAATATATATAGAGGCCATCATTCAAATTGGTATGTCATTACATATATAATTTATGAATTATGGTATTTTATATAAAATGTATATACTATTTTTTCCACACTAAATTTTATTGTTTATGCTTAAATTAATATGTTAATGTATTATAATTTATAAAATGATCTTTATTATATTTTCGTCACCAGAATTGTCTATCATAGCCCACGCATTGCACGGGGCCTTGATTAGTTTTTAATTAAATATAATACAACGTCCATGTTTCTATTAAAGTCTAATAACTGGGCTTTGGATAAGTAGCATTGGGCTAAAATTAAGTTTATATCAATGGGGGAAAAACGCAAAGAGGGATGCAAATCCATTTGTTAATACCGGTATATTGCCGTCCTCGTCCGGCTGATCTAACAATCTGCAATCTGAGAGGGTAATAAAGGAGCAATATTTTTAGAACAATAGCGTTGTGGTTAACTGCCGGTCTAACGATGGTGCACACCTCGTCTAAATCAAATAATAATTAACCTAAACATAATATAATATATTAGAATGCACCCACCACAACTTCTCAACCATAAACGCGACAGCCACCAGCAGCTAACTCCCCCTCCCCCTTTCATTCTCTTTCACTGTCAAGCCGACCTAAAATACATTAAACTCAACATATCCTTTTTTCTTTTTGGTTGAACTCATACATATCCTGCCAAATCCATCTTCTCTTCTTTAAATATCTATCTGAAAGTATTGAATCCCACTCGTCCCCTGCCTTCCTCTGGGTCAAGTCACCTTCCTCTTCCAACCCCTCGTGAAGCTCTCTCTATCTGTATCATCTCTATCTATCTTCTTCATTTCTCTTCCTTATTTCCAGCTACAGATCTTCATGTTACACAAGCAAATCCACAGAGCTACCACGCATCACCAAATCTTCCATTCAAGCCACTGCATACATCTTCTACATGTAAGTCAACTAAAGCCTTCTTTCTTATATAATACAACCAATTAGCTATCATCCTGGGCCTTGAGCTAGCAACAGAAGTTGGTCATATATATTTGCATACTTATTTGAATCAAACTTGAAGCCCAAATGGAGAAGCCGCGAAAGAGAAGCTGATAGTGAGGTGCATGAAGGCCCCCTTGAAGGCCTTGTGCAAGGCCAGGGACTTGTACGTGAAGAGCATGACCAAGTGCGCCAATAACATCAACTACAGCGCCTATCCCTCCACCTTGCCTAGGAGCTTCAGCGTTGCATCCTCTCGACCGTCCGAAGAAGAAGACCTCCGGGAGGTGATGCAGATGGTGATGGCCCAGCGCAGCCTCCGGGTGAAGGCGGCGGACACGACAACAACGGCGGCGATGCCACGGCCTCCGATGGGGCCAAAGGCTTTGCCCAAGAGTCATAGTGTGGCAATCGGGAGGATAGACGAAGAGAAGCCATACTACTTTGATGAGGATAGTGAGAAGGGCAAAGGCAGGCTGTTTTATCCCAGGAGCAGGAGCTATGCCATGACCAAAAGCAGGTCCAGGAGGTACAGATCTTAGTACGTGATCGACTTCTGGTTCATAAACGCTTTGAAAAAAAACTTCTGGTTCATAATCCAATCTTTTTATTACACGATTTCATTACTTTTCTTCCTTATTTTGATCGGTCTAAATTTCCCGTTATGTTTTCAGTATTATTGATATGCACAACTGAACATGTGTGCGAATTGAAGATGGAACAGATGTGTGTGCATTTGTAGAGAACAAATCAATGACCCTTTTCTGGAGTTATCATGTTCTTGGATCTCTCTCGATTTTCCATTGATTTGCCATTTCCTTCGTCTTTTGTTAGGGGAGGTGATCATCTCAACAGCTGATAGCAACACGCATGTATGTATCATGGGCCCTTGTAGCGAAGATATGGTATCGTAGTTTTCTTTCCACGCGAACAGGATATTGCTTTCAGTTTGACGTTTATAGATGGTCGAGTAAACTAATATTTCATCGTTATGGTCGGAAAACCATATTAGCTATTAATTTATTGCGATATGTTTTCTATACCAAATGCTTTCCAATTGCGTCGTCTCCCTTGTTTATGCTATTTTTCCAACAGTCCTAATTTGTAACAATTTGAAATTCAATAGAGAAGATACCAGTTTAAACATTTCAAAAACAAAACAATCAACAGTAATAACTGTAACTATACAGCAGCCCAAAGCAATCCAAAAATGGTAGCTGTACCAAAAAAATACTGCAAGATGTATAAACTATTATAAGGAGTCTATCAAATCTTGAAAGTTCAATACCAACCAATCAGCTTTAGCTGCAACGGCCTCTCGGAGTTAAACACCAGCGTAGCATATAAACATGTCAGCCCCACCTGGTTTACGAGCCTGCAGAGAACATTATAGAACAAGCTTGAGGATGGAATTGTCCTGGAAAAAGAAGTAGAAGAAGTCACCTCTAGATCCGTTGCACCATCCCCAATCATAACCAATGCCTTGTACCCACGGATCTGTGGCAACCAATATATACGGAGATTTAGCGGAAGCAACTCCCGAAAAGTCAACAGCAGCACGTTAAATTTCCTTAGATTTCACCTTTCTTATCATTTGAACAGCTGTTGCTTTGTCCCCACTTCTGGAAGTAGGTTCATTTTTATCAAACCCAACAAACTCCCCCGGGGCTTCCAAACAGTAGTTGGTTTGCAAAAATGTTTTCTGGTGGAATATCAAGTAGAGGCGCAGCTGCCTAAAACGAAGCAATAATCGAACAAGTCAGTAATGTTGAAAAATAGTGCTTCAAAAATCATGGAAAAGTTTCAAACAATAAAAAATAAAATCGTATAAATTATTTTTTCACATTCATCAATACAGAAATTTGGGGCATCTTGTCCACAAGTTGAGAAATGTCCAGGCCAAATGCAGTGCTGGGAATATTTAAAAATAAATTCTCAGAATGGATGTTATTTATATATCTTGAAACATACTTGGATCATCTGTCTAAAGCCTCCAGAAATTAAGTAAACATTGGTTTCATTAGCTTTCAGCGTTTTAATCAAATTAAGTATTCCTGGAGAGATCCTACACATTAAAGTTCATAATACATTAATAAAAACAGTCAAGATAATATTCACCCAGAAGATGGTGGAAAGCATGATCCGAACACGGTAAACAGAAGTTTAAGGCAATCTTGACAATACTTTTCACTTAAAGATAAATAAATACTTGGGAGGCCTCTTGTCAAGAAAATCTTGCACTTGAAATAAAGAAGGATTGAATAATGATAGTCTAGCGGCCAAAACTTCTACAAAGGGGACAGAACCACTCATTGCCCTAGAAACAAGTGAAACAGAGACTACACTTAATCTTCCAAAAAAGTATCAGATCATTTAAGCACACAGGAAGATCTTTTGTAGATAGCAATACCAATGTTTAACTTGATTGACCCATAGTAAAAAGAAAGAACAAACATTTGAGGTTTTAATTGCTAGACACAACACAATGCTGCATCTATGTAACCCTCCAATATGACAATCAGGACAAAATGGAAGTTACAAAACCTGGAAGTCCCCTCTGCTACAGCTTTTCCAGCACCACAGAAATCTGCAAGTTCATCAATACCGTAATCTAAACACACTGTACTATCTATATCAAAGCAAGCTGCATCTGCCTTTCTCCATATCTCATGGACCTCTGAGAAAGGAAAAATAAGTTCATGAAATTCGCAGGAATTTGATCACAGAAAAGGAAATTTTAAAGCTCAAACTTCACGTTAAACCTGTAACAGGAAGGTGTTTCCAAAGTGCACTGGGGAAGGGGAATTTTGTGCTTGTGCTGCAGCAGCCACCAAGGAAAGAGGTTTACATTTATCCATCATGGCCAGAGGAGACATGCACGACCACTTTTGAAAGGGGGAATTCTAAGAGGACAAAGATTGAGATGACGAACAATGCATAAAGAATGAGTTGGTTAAAACAAGTTGTGACCAGCCCATCCATCAGTAGCCTAAACATGGAAGTGATGGTAACATATTAGGCAGCTCTGTTAACACAACATACTCCACAAGATATTCACGCTGATAAAATTCAACCAAACAAGAAAAATAAAACAAACAAGAAGGAACTTCCTTAAAGCCCAAACAGATGAGTTAACCAGCAGTCAATATTTTCTGCCATCTTGAGGGGTGAGCATTCGATTGAACTGAACTGAATTAATCAAATTAAGTTCGGCGACTGGATTTCATAACCGAATATGCAACTCGGCTTGTCCATAGTCCAACCGAAAACTGAACAGAACTAGTTCGAAAATGAACCGAATTGACAATTCGGTTTCAGTTCGGTTTGGTCTTCGGTTTTCAAAGAAGTTTGCTCGGCCCTACATGTATGCTTGTATTACTCCCCACAACTCCATTTTCACAATTTAGGCTGCTCCCATTTTGCTCGCCACTACCATGGGAATTGCTTTTGCTTTCTTTTACTCTGGCTACTAAGATGTTTCAGCGAGGCTATCTCTTGCCGGCCCATGGATTCAACAGCCGTTCAAAAGGTTGACCTATTCGGGAATCTCAGGATCTATGCTTATTTTCAACTCCCCGAAGTATTTTGTCCGTTTACTACGCCCTTCTTCATCTCTGGGTAGTGCCTTTTGTCATCGTTTTGAGACAAATAACAACATGCGATCAATGTGTTCTACTAGGTCAACCATTTTTCAGACAGCCTCGCATCGTCAGGTAATTATTTATTTATTTATTTTCCCAACATATCGGCAGGTAATTTTGAAGATTATAATTTGGTCCAACATCTTCATAATCCACAGGGCAATTTCTGAGAGTGATAACAAAACTTGCCACATGTTTCATGGTTTGGATTAATTTTGGAAACAGTACCTTGATTCAGGTCGGGCCCAATTAAGTCCTATCTCTTGTCAGATGCGCGCAGTTAAAAAACCTACATGGTATCAAAATTCAGATAACCTTTTCTCTGTGGGCACCTGTATCGTAATATATCTTAGAAACATTTGAAGGTTTATAAAGATTTAAACCTTTTGAGCACCTAAAGTTGCAGTAAATCATCCCCTAAATTCCCAGAGCTAATTCACAAAAACAAGCTTATAAACTCCATAACCCGTTACGTGCACGAAAACAACAAAAATATTAAGCCATCATAGAGTAAGGAATAAAAATGAAAAGTGAATGTTAAAAAGAAGATAATCCCTTGCTGCCTAAGCTACCAACCAAAAGAAAGGTATCTTTACTGTGATGATAAACCAAAGGAATGGAACTTGTGTTCGCCGGACTAAGCTTGCATAGATAGAGAGAATCAATATTGGCAAAGGAATCAGAACCTCACCAGTTCCCGTATTCCACTCCTGCCACCGCCGCCGCGTTGATTGTGTTGCTCGCCGGAGATTGATTGGAGGGAGGGCCGAGGGGTAGATTTGGGTTGAAGAAGAGTGAAGTGGGACGGAAGAGGCACCCACGGCCATGCCGACCTGGACTTTAGAACCACTAACTCTCTCCCCGGTCTCGCTAATCCATTATTTACATTTACCCCTCAGTACTTCAAATTACTTCAAAATAATAATAATTACATGTAAAATTTAATTTCACAAGGTAAATTAAAAAAAAATTAATATTTTAAAAATATAGTTAAATTATTATTTTGAATGACATTGATAATTTTCGCGTTGAAATTGATCATTTCAATAGTTTTTTAAGAGTTGTGAAAAATTACAGTGGTAAAATATTCAATTTAAATTATTAAAATTATTAATAACTTTTTATAAATAATGTCATTAATTTAAATATTAAGGAACCCTTGGCTAATAATTCCTCTCTAAAAATATTAAAAATATTCTCACTTTTTACGAGGTCACTAATTTTATGCAACTTACCATAGCTTTATTTAAACAATTTAATAGTTTCCACTATTTAAAAAATAAATAAATAAATAAATAATAACGATAATTATAAAATTTTAATACAATTTAATGACTCTAATTATTTTTATTTTAATTATTAATATAATTAAAATAAAAATTAATTTAAAAATATCTATTAAGTTGTAAATCTTTTAAAAATTTAAAAATAATTAATAATATTATTAAAAAAATTATCAACTTTCTATTTATATATGTTATTTTTAATATTAGATTTGATAGCCTAGGTAGAAATTTTTCTTGCCTTTAAATTAATATGGCTGTCATTTAAAAAAAGGAAAAAAAAACACCTTCCAATTGCCTAGTGGTCGGCCACTGTCCAAACGTGGTTAATGTCAATCAGAGTGGGCCCCTTGGGTCAGAGATATTAAATTTATATTACATTGGTCATAGAAAATATTGATGACTTATATATAAGATAATGTAAAAGTCTTATTTTCTAAACTAATTTTTAAATTAAAAAAGGTCGTGACACCTGTTGTAAGTTTATTTTAAGGAGTCATAAGGCCCAAAAGTGATATTAGAATTAAGTTGGATTGGTATTGGCTTATGCCGATTGTGAAAATTTTTTTATAGGTTCCACCTAATTATTAAGGGAAGTTTGCCAAATAAATATTGCTTGATGAAAGGGGAATTATAAGACAACAATGATTTTAAAATTATCTGATATGTGAAAAAAGTTATTGAATTTATCTTATATTAATCGTAGATGATGTTGATGATTTATATATAAATTAATTAAAAAATCTTAATTTTTTAATTAATTTTTTAATTAAATAAACCTATTTTTAAAAGTCCATGGGGCCGAACACGGCCATTGGCGATTCCTGGCTCGCCAAACAGCCAAGATCTAGTTGGAGGTCAGAGGTGGGCTGGTTCGACCGTAAGTGGGCTAGGGCGAATTTTTTTTGAAGATAAAGTCGGTCAGGGCAGACCGCCGCCCTAAAATCGGACGGCTCGTATTAACGGTTTGAAAATTTTTCCCATCCCCCGACTAATATAAACATTATCGTTTAATTGATCGAGTATGGCATACCGAACGGTGCTCATAGAAAAAAAATTCTGTCAGATGGAAATTATTGCCGGTAACACAAGCATCGGCCATCGGCTGTGGTGGCTACATTGTCAGCCACTCATTTTGTCTTCTCTCTGGTCTCATCTACTCCAAGATTGATGGAGCGAGCGAAATGCAATGACAGAGCTTTTACCATGCTGGTCATTAGCCACCTCTTCCTCCTCTCCATGGCGGCCTCAACCTTCTTCCTACTCCAACCCCCACGCTCATGCGGGGCGGAGCTCCACCCGGTGGTCCTCGTCCCCGGCAGCGGCGGCAACCAGCTCGAGGCACGCCTCACCCCGTCCTACCACCCCGGCAGCTTCATCTGCCGGATATGGCACGGCCATGCCAGGCCCGGAGAATGGTTCCGCCTCTGGTTCGATGCCTCCGTCCTCGTCTCACCCCTCCTCAAGTGCTTCTCCGAGCGGATGACCCTCTACTACGACGCCGCCGCTGACGACTACCGGAACGCCCCCGGCGTTGAGACCCGGGTCCCCCACTTCGGCTCCACCCTCGGCCTCCTCTACCTCGACCCCAACCTCAAGTAAGTACACTACATTCATCAATCCTACGAACTAGTTTTATTTTTTAAAAAGATGTTTTTGGGCGCCATTTCTTGTAATTAGACCATCTGAAAAGAGCTTAGTAGTTAATCAGTTGATGGGCTATATATTCAGATTTCTGTATCGAAGTCAATCCATCTTAATTGGTTCATTATAAGTTGCAAATCCATGTTAAATTTGTAAGTAACGATTCAAAGCTTTCTAATTGAATGCAGTTTTAACAAACAATGAAGTAGCTATGTATACGACAAAGCCTTTATATCTAGATCTTCACAGGCATGTAACAGAGTATATGGCCCCACTTGTGAGCTCACTCCAGCAGCTCGGGTACAGAGACGGCGACAATCTTTTCGGCGCCCCCTACGACTTCCGGTATGGCCTGGCCGCCGAGGGCCACCCGTGCAAAATGGGATCAAGGTTCCTCCAAGACCTAAAACAGTTAATAGAAAATGCTAGCATGGCCAATGGTGGGAAGCCGGCGATAGTCCTCTCACACAGCCTGGGCGGCCTCTTCGCCCTCCACCTCCTCCACAGGAGCCCGCCGTGGTGGCGCCGGAAGTACGTCAAACAACTCGTCACATTGTCAGCACCCTGGGCCGGCACCGCCCAGGAGATGCTCACATTTGCCTCCGGCTACTCGTTGGACGTACCCCTGGTCAATCCCTTGCTTGTTAGAAGTGAGCAGAGGAGCTCGGAGAGCAACCTTTGGCTTTTGCCTTGTAGCAAACACTTCGGTCACAAGCCCCTAGTGGTAGCCGATGGTGGAAGGACCTATTCATCCTTTGACATACCACAGTTTCTCAAGGACATAGGATTCGAGGAAGGGGTGCAACCTTACGTGACCCGAATTCTGCCACTGGTGAGGCAGCTACCGGCTCCGGTGGGGGTGCCGGTGACTTGCATCGTGGGAGGTGGGATCAAGACGGTGGAGACGTTGTTTTACGGGAGCGGTGGATTTGATCGGCAGCCGAATATTGTGTATGGGGATGGGGATGGGACTGTGAACACGGTGAGCTTGTTGGCGTTGCAGGCGGAGTGGTCCAATGCGACTGAGAAGCAACAGGTGAAGGTGATTCAAATGCCTCAAGTAACCCACACCTCAATTCTTAAGGAGGAAGAAGCATTGAGAAAGATAAATGAAGAGATTATGATTGTGAATTCAGAGTATCTCACTTCCCCTGTATGAGCATGACACACTGGAGACGTTTGTATCGTAAAAGGGGACCTTTTTTTTGCCACAGGTATATATATCCATAACAAAGTTATTAAATTTTGTGATAGTAGCAAGCTTAATAAAACTACTATAGCTAATAAATGTCACCAACATAGTTAAGAATAATGTTTTAAGATGTAAAAGAAAAGATCGTATAACCTTTACAGTGCCCGACGTCATTTTATTGGGATACGTCCTTGTGTACCTGAAAATGATCTTAAGGTTACTGCTGCTAAAATGAAGTAACTAATAATGCCGTCCTGATAAGTAGGCATTTGCTTGTTTAGTTGTTCTTATTGGAATGAATAAATCTTCTCAAAATCTCACCCGGCAACTTGGTTATCAAGGAACCATGGCCTCCAATCATCCACAATTGAATAGTACAGATATTTAATCCATGCTTCTTTCACATATATGGGATAACATAATCATGATCACCACTGCACAAATGCGATTTAAACAGACGTATTACTTACATCATCATCAATTGGAAGGTAATTTCCGTTCACCACTGTGGTTAAGCAACAACTATGTTAGTCAACATTCAATCGTTTGTGGCCAAGAAATGCATGCAAAGTTAAATTTTTAGATTGCAAACATAGATTGCAGTTCAACTTGAACAGGGTCAAATTATATTGGTTTGACAACAGTTTGATCATACAAACATATTAAGAAGGTACAATACCAAATCGATTTTATGAGATATTACCGGAAGTTGGTATAGAACCGATTGAATCAAGTAAGATAATGAAATTAAACTACCACATTAAAATCCCAGTAAAGGTCCTCTTTACTGACAACCTAAGCGAAATGGTTAAGCATGTAAAATTGATTGAACATATGTGGATTTACTAGTACAAAAATGAACTTAAGGGCAACCAATGCGCATCAACAGATTAAATCAAGAAAAATTATGAGTTGATCAATGCCTATTCAGATAGATTTTAACCCATAAATCAACGATCAATATCCTCGTGCAGATAAATTTTTGTGTTAGCCAATGGTGCGGCTAATGTCCTTTGAATAATTGAGAATTGGACATCTAATCCATTCACTTACAGATTTCTTAATGTTTATAATGCAAAGTATTAGTTATGTAAATAGATTTTAATGAAGCAATAATGCAGCGACACCACTGGCAATTTCATTGCCCTCTGTAAGAGATACTCACCATTCCTCACACAGGATCAAATCCAAACAAGTCTATAGATGCCCGATGTCAATGGGAATCTGTTTCAAAAGCTGCAAATACTATAGAAAATATATCTTGATTGGCAATGATCTTTCAAAGTTGTTATTTTGTGAAAAGGAGCATCGAACCAAAATTCGGTTTATCCTTTTTAATTAATAAGATAAACATAAACATTGTATGTCGTGTTTAGATGCACACACAATTTACAGCATCAAACCAAATCTTTGTTTGATAAAAATGAGTATCCTGTTTGATAAATATGAACATTAGATTCAGTTTTTAGATATATATCAAGCATTGAACCAAATTTTCAACCCTAATATTCGTGGATTATTTAAGATAGAATCCTGACTTGGGAGAAGAAGTCTTTATGTTTTCTCTATAATTAACACCCTTACACGTTAAACAAATAAATTTAAGGGTATGTGCTTCTACAAGTTTGGGGATCTCAGTCAGACGGACGTGGATTATAATTCTTTTGCAACTGTTAGAAGAGTTCGATCTGGGAGGACATCTACTAATCCTATTTAGCTAAAATTGATGTGTAATCCCTCAAAAAAATGATGTTTACTCTTATAAATCTCTCCCTTGTAACACTTGCCACTTGATTTCATTGATGGTAAATTAATAAACAGACATCTGTTCGAAGGAGATAGATATTTTAGGAGCATACGTTGGCGTTAGCTATTACAAGATCTACAAGATAACAGCTCCAATCAAGATATATTCTCCCAGTCTTTGCATCCTGTTGACGTGGGACTTCTATCAAATTGTTGGGATTTGGTCTTGTGTATGAGGAATGCTGAATATCTCTTACACCCTCGAAAGAATCAAATTGTTGCTTTAAGGACAATTCAAGAAACTAAAAAACAGTCGCACCTTTCTAATGCCTAGAGCATGTCTGACAATGTTATTGTTTGCCCAGTAGTAAGCAAGCAAATAGAGATAACACTGCATTAAGAAAAGAAAAAGAAAACTCATAAGGTCCACGGACCTATATTCTGGATGCATTTATAGAAGACCATATTGAAACCTTGTTGTGAATAAAGAGAGAGGCTGATCAGCTGTCATTGCAAAGTTTACACATACCCTACAACCATAAGCAGGAAGGGGTTCTGGTAGATGATATAATTGCAAATCCTCCTCCTTAGAGATCTGTCTCGTAGTGGTGAATATGACTTAAGCGAGGAAAAGGGCAGGCATTCTCCAAAATATGGGGATGGTTAATACCAGATAACAACTGTAAGCAACGAACAGAAAAGGAACAGTTGACAAATTAAGTGTCAGGTCTGTCCAAGAGCCTAAGAATACAAACCTTTATACAGTGATGGACTGGACAAATGCCTTTTCAATTGCATCAAGATTATCCTTGCAGTCTCTATTAGGGGTTCTGCATATGCACCTTTACAGTTCTCCTTTGCAGACTGGCAAATAAAAGTTAACAATATGATGTATTCTAAATTAGATTTATATTGTTAGATTCCCTCGTATAAAGTGAAGCTGCATACTTTCCACTGTGCTACCATAAATTGCCTTTGTTTTCTTTGAAAAAACGAGCATAAACGGCTGCCAAGTAAAATTTATTATAACAGTAAAGAAAAGCATTGTAAAAGGTTTACAATAAGACAATTTATTCTAGTTTTTTAACTTACTAACCGGATTGGGGTTCACAAGTACATACTTTGTTAAAGTCTGCCCCGGTAAAATAGTTTTTCCTTTGTCTTTTAAACTACCAAAGAAACTCCACAAAATATTAGAACATGAAGGAAAACAAACTTTACCTTGTATAATTCATCCGATATGAGACCCATTCCATGTGCAAGAGGAACTCTGGAGTCATACTAATCTGTTTTTTGATCCATAATTGGGTTTCTCATCAGGTAACCCTTTATAAGAATTACAATACCAAGTATCAGTAGCTAAAAGCAATACATGCCAAGCCACAAGGACCTAATTCCCAGAATCAGCTCTTGCTTTGGATTACAAAGTCACAAACATACTTTTAGTTTATAGTTCCTTAATCCGACAGTTTCACAACATTTGAGAAGGAAAACCAAGAAAATAGAATCCCACACCACAGTAGTTGTAAATCTAGGAGCACATACTTAGCAGCGCCTATCTATCCAAATGATTTAATGGGTATAAAAGAGATCTTGTTTATAAGGTTACTATGTGGTCCAAAAAGAAGGAAAAAAGGTTTTGGTATAAAAAATAACGAAACTCAAGGTTGATTTGTGGCCCTTCTCCATTGTCAATGCCTGTATCAACACAAGGCATTATAATGCAAAAGCTATTTAAGCAATGATAATACATTTCACAGTAAGTATCCTGAGTCCCAGTGCTAAAAAATTCCAATGTTCCATTCAGATTTTCTCCTTACAGTCTACACCAGCTTTTTATTTTTATTTTTATCAAACACAAGGAGTGTGGACTAATCTTCAGTGACTAAGCTACCATCCTCCATTCACAAATTAAGCTATAATGTAGTTCTCTTGACACAAGCTGCATGCTTTATTTCTATTTTATCTTGTGGGAATTAACCTTATGCTGGAAACAGAGTAAACCACATTCGGAATTACAGGATGTACGCAAGTTACTGGGTTGAAACTTTCCTTTACGATATCTCTAAGGCTAGCAATCATAGGAGGAAACAATTTACCTGTTGCTATCTGAAGAGCCAAGGCAGGGACGATTTTGCCGGCATAGGAGTCCCCACCAATATAAATCGGATTATGTACAAACCGAGGGTGTCTTGCCAACCAAAGCAAATAATAAACAACTACAAATATATAATAGCGGACAAGCCATGTAAAACATGATGAAAGTAGAGTCCCACGTCTCTAATAAATGTCTTAAGAATTTAACTAACAAATACTAAGAGGTAGC